>LQRL01168368.1:8644-41801 GCA_001703475.1 Hydroides elegans | reverse complement strand
GGGGGAGGGTGTTCGAGGTAGCCTAGGGTGCTAGGGGTTGAAGGGTCAGATGACGAGGCGCCCAAGAAACGGAGAAGGAAGGAGGTGCGAACGGATCGATTGCAGGTGCTGGGAGGAGGGCGCAGGAGAGGTACGCAGGGATATTTCTGGGATTTTGCGACCGGGGGCCGATGGCCCCCAGCCCAAATATCTGGGGGCCATTTTTCATCTCCAAAGGGCCATAAATTAACAATTTTCTTAAACATAAATTATAGACTTAATACAGCACTATTTATTTATACGTGTCATTTGTGCACACAATTAATTAATTATTTACACGTCATTGGTACATACAATTAACCATATACCATAGCAATGTCACAATATGTGTTGTAAAGTTTTCAATAGGTCATAGCTACTTTTGGAAAATAACTCTTTGTTTTACAGCATGCAATTTGGCCAATGCCACACTGAAATTTAATTCTGTGAGGGGTGTCCCCATAATCATGATCTTCATCTGTTCATTGCAATGATGAGAATTGATCCGATGTCTGAGTGACGTCGTGATGACGTTTTGAGAGCTGAAGGCCCGCTCGTAGTCTGCTGTGTGTACAGGGTGTATGATCGCGAGAGTCGCCAGTAAAATCAGGTTTGGAAAGCTCTCTCTGTGGTGCTCGACAATTATTTTCCATGTGTGCCGACAAGTGTTTCTACGGGATACTGTTGCTGCCTGACCAACTGTTTCAGCATTGTCCACTCGTCTTTTATTTCTGAAGGGTTGCTGAGGGGCTCAGACGTGTGGATATACAAAATATACAAGAAAGTTATGGCCCTCGCCCAAAGTATTTGGGGCCATTTTCAGGAAGTGGGGGCCATAGCGGCCCCCGGCCAAAAAAAATGAGGGCCATTTTGAGAATCTGGGGGCCATGGCCCCCATGGCCCCCGCCAAAATGATCCCTGGGTACGGAATTGGAAGGGGAAGGGAGTTATGGATAATGTTATATGGTTGGGTTTTACGGCGCAACACACTAAAGAGGTCAAGAACGTTATGGCAATGGGCGAATCTTGATTTCAGGGGTAGGAAGAGAGTCTTTTGTATTTCCATTAATTGGAGTCATAGCACAAGTCGAATTTATAATCACATTGTACCCTATTAAGCTACATTATTGTACATTCACTGGGCCATTTTTCGGTTCGGCTTTATATTGATTGCGATTGGACATAGATTTTACATGAACGTATCGGTCGCCTCGAAATGTTATATATTATTTTATCTCTTATTTGCTAGGTTTCCATACGAAAGGCAGCAACGACGAGCCACCGGCAAGCAAGAATAAGTTCAAGCGCAAATCGAATCGAACCGAACTCAAACGCACCGAACAGATTCTCAAGCAACGCAAACAGAAAGCCAAGAATGAGTCGTTCCAGAAGCATAGATCGATAGTGAATAAGAAGCGAAAAGCTATGCATAGCAAAAAGAAAAAGTGAACTGTTTAAGGGGGGAAATAGATTTCATAGTTCATTAGTTACAGAAGCATAGGTCAAAAGCGAATAAGATGCGAAAGGCTGTACACAGCAAGAAGAAAAAAGTGAACTGTTTAAGGGGGTAATAGTGTTGATAGAACATGGGTTAAGGGTTTCGTAATAAGAAAATGAAACTATTTTATGTAAGTTGTATTCATTTCAGCACAAAATGTGTTGATCATATTTTTTTGTATATATAGTCGTAAATAAACATATGGCCAAAGGGCCTATACATATATGCCCATAAAACGGATATTGAGATGTCGCAATTTATCTGTCGGTATGGTATTGAATACATTAAAATAATTGGGGAATTTCTCACATGATGCCCGTTCGCTCTCACATGTATATTTGGTACCAAACAATAAATTAGCGCACCCATTCTGTTATAAGAATAAGAGTAACGCGGAATTGAATTTTCAATGGTGTTATTAAGTTCCAAAATATAATTACATAGACGTTGTCCGAAATCTGACCGAAAGATATTGGTTTGAGCATTTTTCAAATAATCAACAACTTTACTATATGTATTTTTTTTCAATAACTGAGGACTCGAATTTCGCTTGATCAAGCTTTCAGCAATCAATTGCGATTACAAAAAAAAATAATGAACATAAAATTGTATGATTTGTTAGTCCTCCGCCGCCGCGTTAGCGCGAAGCGGAGGACTATAGTATTCAGTACTGTCCGTCCGTCACTACAACAAATAATTGAGCTATCAAAAAAAAATCAAGTTTTTTATACGTTCAATGGAATTATAAGACCAATGAACCATGTCCGTCTGTCCGTCTGTCTGTCTGTCGACACCTAGGTGCACTACTTTGTACGGACGAGTTCTCGCTTATCCCTCAATGGATTTTCTTTTCCTTTGGCACATGGAACAAACATATATTGGAGCTGTGCTTAGGCGTATTATTTTTGAAAAATCTCAAAAATTGTAATTTTGGCGATTTTTTGAAAAATGGTGGTTTTGGGGACTTAGCATGATTATTGATGGTAGTTTGTACGGACGAGTGCTCGCTTATCCCTCGATGGATTTTATTTTCCTTTGGCATATGGAACAAACACATATTGGAGCTGTGATTAGGCGTACTATTTTTGAAAAATCTCAAAAAATTGTAATTATGGCGATTTTTTGAAAAATTGGGGACTTGGCACATTAAGAAAAATTACTCGGATATCGTGATGTTTTGAGGACTAGGAATATGTAAGGAAAACGTTGTGAGAAAGACGTTGTGAGAAAGACGTTGTGAGAAAGATGTAAGAAAGACGTTGGATGGATTTTTGTTGATGTTCTTGATTGATTTCCTCTGTTTTTTTTCGGTTTTCAACTGTTGTTGAAGTAGCGGAGGACTTAATCAGCTTCACTGATCTACTTGTTTTATTTAAAAATCACACTCGATTGACACACACCTTATGGAAGTATATGAAACGAAAAATAAGGAACGATTACACATGAAAACATATTGTTTTAAAACACATGGTTTTATACAAGAAAGTGGATTCTACAACATAGTAGAGTAATCATGTTACACAATCGAACCAGGTCTGTATATCTGGACATCACGTAAAATATCGATGATATAAATCTATGATAGACTATCATGTACAAAGTCTAAACCATACAAAAATCTGATTTTTTTCTTTGATATTAACCACTTTATAGCTGACATTTTTAAAGCTTCATTTAAAAGCCCATTTAATACACTTTTTGACAAGTACATGTCATTCAACGGATAAGTGTTTGATCAACATATTATGTTGATTAGCTGATCGTTTTCTTACTTGCACACATAGAATTTTATTATAAATCTTCGCAATAAAGACAGGTTAAAATTCCACTTGATTTTATGTGAAGTTCATATAAAGATACCTTTTAGATTCATGTTAAGTAATGTGTTTTTACTGTTCAAGAATATAATTCAATATTTACATATTGCGGGTAAAGACACAAGATAACATTCTATGTGTTAGAATACAGTTCGAGACATTTAAAAATACATGTAAAGTCTGCACATAATTTACATGCATGAGCGTAAATGCATTCTGATTTTGCTTTAAAATATTTTGTACATACATGTATAAGCGATATTATAGACTAATTTCACATCGTTACTATGTAGTACATATGCATCCAGACCAAAAACCGGAACATAGATACATACCAATTGTACATTAAAGAGAATAATCGATTGATTCGCAAACAGTCCCAGAATACATTTCACATAATTGAACATATAGTTTTTGTATACAGTTGAACTTGAAAACTACGTGTAAATGAATTAATACATGCAAGAAAACTATATTTAATTAATTTACAGTTTCGCATAAATGTCAAATACATACAACCATTAATATACTTATTAAAAACTGCTCGCTATGAACGGCATAAATTCTAGCGTAACACCATTGATGTATACTGAAAGTCAAAAATTGCTTATATTCAAGTTTGAAATGTTCCCAAAATTTTGTGAAAGATTATTTCTTTTTTAAACAAAAAGATTTTGAAAGAAAAGTATTTTGACATTACTTCATTAAATTTTCAGATTAATTGAAAAACAATGAGTTTCTGAAATAATGACCTAAATCACACAGGGGTCAAAGTCAAAAGTTACAAAACGCCATACCAAGACATTATTCATTAAAAAGTTAAATCATTAAATAAAAAGTTAAAGAATCAATTGTTGTTGTGAAAAATGTACAGAATTTCCTCATGATCAATCCATGAAGCATCGTATCAAAATTGTTTTAAAGTTTTACTATTTTATAAACAATTTATCTCCAAATCACAAAAATAATGGGTAATAACCAAAAACATTGGAAAGTGCGATCACGATCGGGCAAATGGGATTTTTGTGTTGTAAAAATTTATTTTGACCTTAAACTTTTTATAAACTAATGGAAGAATGGTTAGTACATCTCGAAAAATCACTATAATCTATAGCAACCATATAAACATTCACTTAATAATGTAATTAAATGACCTAAATCAGCTTTGTAGTGGTATGGCGTTTTGTGATTTTTGATTTTTACCCCTATGTGCTTTAGGTGAATAATTTAGATATCAAGAATTGTTCAATTGGTCTGCAAATTTCATAAAGTATTTACAATATACTCGACTTTCATAATCTTTTTGTTTCAAAATCATAAATCTTCTCATAAAATGTTTGAGAAATGTTTTTAAAAAATATAAGCAATTTTTGACTTTCAGTATATATTATTTAATAAAAATCAATCAAATTTAAATATTTATATCACATATGTATAATTGTTCAGTTATTCGCATTGAGCTCCTGCAATAAATCGATGTTCAGTTCAAGACCTCAAAATAAATGTATGCGGTGTTGTCAGACATAATAATAAAAATAGACTTCAAAGTCGACAAACATTTTTGATAAGACTAATGAAAACAAAATTTATTTTTCTCCGTTTTGTTTCAGAAGAATGTATTTTCGACCGCTCTTTGTGTAATACCACTCGTTAGCACGTTAGCTGGTGTTATCAATGAAATGTTATTAATTTAAATATCAATAGAACTCTTTGTAAGAAATGAGTAGGGATTTGCAATGAAAAGGGTTGCGTTAACCTCGGTAAAAAAAAACAGGATCTACGTTTGAGATTGGCCGTACGTATGTCCGTATGTCCATATTATAAAGGTAGCAAATGGATTTTATTTTTATCGACTTAAACAGCCACATTGGATCAAAATATATATTTTCTGTTAATTTGGAAATTTCGAAATGCATTAACATATCAATTGCATGAGGACAGTGCTAGGGCTTACATCTAAGTGTAAGGCCAAGCATTGATGAAAAGTCGTTTACGGGGTTTAGTCATAGCATTTGCAGATGACATCGATATTTAGTCTTAGCCAACCTAGGATGCTATCGGCGATGGTTCTCAAAAATTTCCGTTTGCGACAACAAAGTGCCATACTTGGAAGTTTACAACGTGAGCATGACCACATTGGTCGTGTCGAATCCCATGGGCGCAATTTACGGGGACTATTTGCAGCTTTCTTTAGCTCCCTATATAGAGCAAAAGCGTAGTCATGTTTGCATAAAGGCATTTTGTCACTGTGTGGACGGTTTCTTCTTTGTGTCAATTTGGTATAATCGCTGAACAGCAGATTTAAGAGGCATGTCTTTAGGGTGTACGATGTGATAACGTCCTCTATTGAAATATTTTCCACAATGCCGTACATTTCTTCGGTGACTTCCGTAAAATATGGCTGAATCAGCAGTGCTAGCCTTAAAGCCTTTGCAAGAATATAACCCTCTTTTAGTTCTCGGGGAAGTACGCTAAATATTTTGTGTTCCACTTGGCAAAATGATTTCAAAAACGTTTTATTTGCTCTCAAGTCGTGTCGTGAAGACTTAGTGAGCGCATAGAGCTCATCGCATTTAATGCCTTGCGGAAAAGTTTTCTTTTGTCCTTGGCAAATAAAAGCGGGTACTAAATCAACTGTTATGGTCATATTTCGAAAGACATCCCCCATCCAAACAAGACGTAATCGGGATATTTTATTCATAATCTGGAGGGAGAATTTGAACAAACGCAGCCTACCAAAACTTTCCCCGCTTGCAATAATGATGACAAGTGCATGCTGTACTGCTAAATAGAATGCCTTTGACACCTTTCGTGGATCCAGAAATGTATCAATAGAGCATAGCTCACGCCAACCTTTGACGTTTCCGCAACGAATTTCAATTGTGTCTGAGTGGTCAATGATCTCTAACTGTTCAGTGTTGAGAAAACGGCAAATCATATCAACCTCGTTAGGAGCATAGCACTTAGTCCCTTCTCGATTACTACCAGATAGAACTGGGACGAAAGTCATATGGGTTGAATCGTCAGAATTGCTCATAACACTTGATATTCGTTGAGCCAACATTTTTACGCCATGCTGTAAAGCATCCACCTCGGGTTTATGTCTATCTAAAAGTGTACGATGATGTTGTAATACTTGAGCTGCAATTCGATTTGTTGTTGTTTTATCTATCTGTCTTTCTTTAAAGTTCACCTTAAGTTTAGAACTATCGTTATTCCTCAGAAAACGCCAAAGAGTGTGACTATCGGGGTCTGCTTCCAGCCATTCTGCTTTGGCGTCGGTTTCTAACCATTTTACTTCGGGGTTTGGTTTTATCCATTTTACTTTGGGAACTATTTCCAACCGTTCCACCTCTGTATCTGACTGTAACCGTTCTGCTCCCTGATTTGTTCCTGACTGTTTTGTCTCGATATCTGTCTGTAACCGTACTGTTTTTGAGTCTTTATCTGAGCATTCGGCTCCAGGGTCTGTTTCTAAGCGAACTGCATCGGGGTATATCTCTAATCGTTCTGCTTCGGGATACCATTTTGACCGTTGTGCTTCGGTATTTGTTTCCACCCTTTCTACTTCCGGATCCGTTTCTAACCGCTCTGCTTCCGTGTCCATTTGTGAGTGTACTGCCTCAGGGTCAAGTTCTAACCGTTCTATTTCGTGGTCCATATCTAACTCTTCTGCTTTGGTATTTAACTGCTGTGCTTCAGGGTCTATTTCTAACTGTTCATCTTGGGCTTTGGTTTGTACCCGTTCTGCTTCTTGGTTTGTTTTTGAGGGCACTGCTTCGGAGTCTATTTCTAATAGTTCTGCTTCGAGGTCTGTTTCTAACCGTTCTGCTTCGGTGTTTGTACGTACCTGATTTGCTTTAGGATATTTTTGTAACCGTTCAGCTTTGGGATTTCGTTTGAATCGTTCTGACTCAATATCTGTCTGAAGCCGTCCTAGTTCGTCGTCTGTAGATGTGACAGTTAATGTGGAGTCTTCAGTCGGATACATTGTTCCAGCGTTCTCAAATGGATCCCGTGCATTACGTTTGTCTTCTTTTCCATTCTGTAAGGAGTCTGTAGTACAACTCGATTTGCGTTGTTCTTCGAGAAGCTGTTTAGTCCGTTGTTTATGTTGAGAAAATGCATTTCTTGAAGGTTTTCCTCGAACTTGTTTTGAACGATCGGCTTTGTTACGTACAACCTGAGGGGTAAACTTTGATGAGTCTTTGATTTTTTTTGACACCTATATCGTCCATTTTCTTTTCACGTTGGAATTGGTACATGCTTTCTATTTTACCTATTAATCTGTTTTGAATTAAAGCTTCTAATTGTTGCATTTCGTGATGCTCTTTTAGTTCTTTTACATAATCCAAACAAAATATTCCTCTTTTAGTGTGTATAGCTTCTTCGTGCCTTCTCGCATATACCAACATTCGATTACCAGCGAAACTTTTAGATTGCATTTGACTGGCACTATTTATGTCGTTATCTTTATGTTCTGAATTTTGAGACTTACTCAAAAGAAAAGGCAAGTTATTTAGGTCCTGTTCTCGTATTTTGAGAGAAGTTTTACATGTATTGTTAACACACACTGTTTTTGCAACATCGTTTTGTATTTTTGACTGCGTTTCTCCATGCTTATTGTCGCGGTTTATAATTTTTGTTGAATCGTTGATTTTAAATGTGTCAGCTCTTGCATCAATATTAAGAAACAGAGACTTGATTCCAAGTCTTTCCAATGCGTCGTTGACAGTTTCTCCTACAAGCGAACATTTTGCTATGTCTTCCCTAATAGTTCCTATGCTCATATCTTTACAGAGCATTGTCAGGATATCTCTGCAACAACCATTTGAAATGGCGAGCTGAAAAGGCGTTTGATCTCTCCAATGAATATCTAATCTCGGAGCAAATTGCATAATGGATTTTACCTTTGTAATGGAGTTCCATTGAACTGCGCTATGTAAAGCCGTTTCACCCTCCGATAGCGAGCTATTAATATCCACGTTTGGAATTAAAAGCTGTGCCATTTCGTATGAGCAATGGGTCATTGCTATCGCAAGGGTGAATGAGGTGGCACCACACAGTTCCTTGGATTTAAAAAGAAGTTTGAAATATTCTTGTGTATGCGTCCCTAGCTTGAAATAATGTGTGAACAATTTCGTTTGCATGAAATACCAATCCAGTGCACTGAAACCTTCTGCAGATAGGATATTGCAACACTCTTTGAATTGAGGATGGGTGGTAAATTTGGTTATTAACCGATTTATTAGTTCATTGGATGGGGCAGTATTTATTTTACTGAGAAAAATAAAGAATGGTGTTTGCATATCGTTGCATGAAATCGTTATGTCGCATTTTGGATGACCTAGTAGTAACAAGCATGATCGGAAATCGTCTGTTTGACACAAATAATGCAAAGCAGTTTTACCAGTTTTATCTACCATGTTAATATCACATTTGGGATGGTTTATAAATAGTTTAAGTGCCTTTCGTTTACTCTTTGTAAGTCGACTTTTAGCAATCTGTATTAAACCCGTTTGTCCACTTTTGTTCTGAAGATTTATGTCTATTCTTGGGTCATCTAATAATACTTGAATAGCCAAAGGTATGATAGACCAATCAGGATGATGTAAAGGGCCTCCTCCCGTATTATCTCTTGCATTGACATCACAATTTGGATGGCTTAAAAGGAGTCTTGCAATTTCATCACCTTGTTTCCCGATTCGTTGTGACACTATAAGGAGTGAGGACCGGCCCAGTTTATCCTTTGCATTTACATCGCACCTTGGGTCTTTGATTAATAATTCGATGACACGAATAGCTCTTTTTCGAACTGCCTTATGCAACGCACACTCATCGCTGTTGTCTTTATTGTTTATGTCTATAGTATCTTTGGCCAGAAGCAGTTTGACAATTTCAATGGTATCGAACTCGGCATTTAAATCGCTTTGGGCCACACATCTACTCAATGGGGTCTTACCCTCGTAATTTCTATGATTAATGTCACAATGTGGGAAGAGTAAAAGCTTTTGCACTGCTAACAATGAACCCGCTTTACATGCATGGTAAAATATACTCTCTTTCCTTTTATCATGAATGTTGATTTTAGAGGAGTGACGTAGAAGAAATTGATCTAATATGAGATTGGCAATTCTATCAGAACAATTTGATTGTGAAATAAAAGCACACATAAGTGGTATCAATCCCTTATTGTTTCTAAGGATTAAATCAAACCGATCAATTTCTTTTAAAAATAACTTGATCACTTTGGTGGTTTTAGAAAAAGCAGCATAATGCAATGCTGAACTTCCAAATCTGTCCTGTATGTTAACATTACAGAGAGGATGTCTTAAAAAGTCGGTGATTATGGGCAAGTATTCACATGATTCAGAGGCTAGCAAAACTGCTAAGATCAGACCAGTTCGATTGTCCTCCCCACGAAAATTGCAATCAAATGTTGGAGTTGATAAAGCATACTTTACTTCCTCAAACTGTTTATTCTGTACAAACTGTACAATATTGAAGGTTGTAGAGCATGAAAATATGGTATTTCCGGCCATAATCTTCAAAGCTTTTGGAGCTCTTTTGAATCAAAGATAAACCGGTACTTGTTCGGAAAATGTGTTGTCTTTGACAGGTGGCATTCCTGAAATAAATTCATAATCATGGTGATAACATAATTATACTGACTTCAGCAAAAGAGTATCAAATATTGAATCCATTTTACTTAGTTTGTAGAAAAATAAAAATGGATTTTGAAATACGAGAAATTGATTTTGGTACGTAATTAAACAGATTTTGCAAAAGATACATTGCAACATGGTATTGTACGATTCTAGTGACACCTAGAGAGTCTACATCTCATCAATTATACATCACGTTTTGATTTCATCAAAATATGTATTTGTTCAAAGCCGAAGTACTTCACAATGCTGCCCCGCGACACAAATATATTTTTCACGCATGTCTACATTGATATATTTACGAATCAGCACATTTTGTTTTTCAATTTAATATTTTTACCTCATAGGACCTCCGGGGTATCCTTGTTAACAATAGCGTGATGTTTCAATATGTGGCTGCATTATGCCTGATCAGACCTAGACAATTCAAATATTGAACATTTAACACTAGTCACATTCATTTGTATGTGTGAAAATTGGAAACAAAAAATGTTATATTATACACACACAACACACATATATATTTCACGCATGTATACATTGAGATATAACCTGTTATATTGAAAGAACTGAAAGAACAATTGTCATCATTCAATTGATCAAAGTATTATTTAAACGTAAATGATATGTGTTAAGTAATAACATATCAAGATATTGTGTTTATAGTTTACCAGTATTTCATTTTATTTGAGTTGGAATTTGATTCGACTTTCCCGGTGTGAGTTCGAAAGCGATCGGTAATGAAATGAAGGGCGCCTCACGATACATTTTTCAATTATTTACAACATTATCACTATGATAAGCAACACAAAATAATAGTTTTTGAACATTACAATTTTACAAAAAGGTATTAACTTTTCCAAAAAAAAAATGGACTATATTTCCTTTACCAGCCAGCTTGGAGCAAAAAAGGGACATCTTCTTGACAAATTTAAATGCTGAATATTACTAAATTACTCGTTACATATTGAAAATAAGCGTTTATTAGAGATAAGAAGGAAGTTTAATCAATATCAAAATGATAATTTTTCACTACTTATCACGGAAATTAAAATATTATCATAAGACGTGTTCCTCAAACCCCTCAACTAGAAAGTTTTTTTTTAATTTTCAAGCCAACCGGAATAGTGTGGGAACACCTTTTGTGGGGAACAGCTCGCTGAAATGATATTTGATACACGAATACACACATTATGTATACCATGCTTATTTTGTTGTATTTTGGAGAATATGTACTACAATTATATGTATTCATCATTTAATTTTATCATTTGTGGTAATCAAGTCCATGCCAAAATGTATCGCCTGTTATGATGAGTAGCTTTAATAAAAATTAAAATTGAAAAAGGTGACCTCAAGAGGTTTTTATTTATGTTACGTAATAGGCTTTTGCACGCATATTTTTATACAAATATCAAAACCATTATTTATATAAATGGCATATATATTTTGAGGAATAAAAAAGATATTTCTTTGAACTTTCAAATCCCATTTCAAAATCAAAACATTTCCTGCTATAAGTTGTCAGAAATAAGAATTTTATATTTTGGAGGGGTATTGTTCAACAATAAATGCTTTCAGTAAATTCGTCTTTTAATGAAGTTACTTGAGCGTCAGATTAGGTCCCGACCAAAATTTATTGTCCTTTTAACGTCATATCGCGACTTCAAGGGGCGTCACATTTGCAACGTCATTAGCTCTACTTTAATAGCGCGTCCTTACAACGTCTGATCATTTACGTACTGTGAACATGTAAAACTGTCGTGTCATGAAAAATTATTTCTAATTGCGTCATTTTATGACATCGCGGGGACGTTTCGTTTCTCGAAACTTTGCAACGTCTTTATTGCGTCGCGGACGTAAAGTACATAATTAGGACGTAATGAGGATGTTGTTATCCGAATGGGCTCATTCTAAAGAATGAAATTGTGTTTTAAAACAAGTTAAATCTATATAATCATTATTATATCGCATAAAATGTGTTCAATGAGTTCATGACTAGCCTCTTTCATTGATATGAATGAAACTGCGGCAGCTTAATTTGGTGTTTGAATTACATGCTTTATGCCGGAAGCCGTCGCGAATAAATATGTAAGCTAGCCAGTTTATTGCAAGAAATACGAGGGAAATAACATTAGGTTTAAAACTCTATTTTAGTTGCCGTGTTTGCATTATGCGCAAACCAATTCTACTCACCGATGCGATTCTGTAGACATATTCAAGGTTAATTGCAAAACAACTCCTGTATCCTCTTCTCTGGATGTAAAACAAGATTTGTTATTTTCTATTTATCCAGACACGCGGGCTTGCTGTTATTATAGTTTATTTGGTTATGCATGACTTCCATTCATCCCAACACCATTGATGTTGTATGTTAAAAGTTTTTAAGTCTAGTGATGATTGAGCATGTATGTCCTTAACTACTACGTTTATACCAATTATTTGGTATGAATTATTTGAATGTGTAATATTTTGTTTTTATTACGCAGTTAGCCAGTGGCATGTTATTGTTATTATGCTTTAAGCAAATCGCGGTGCATTGAAGCTCTTATGCTATACTCAACAATGTCAAACACACTCACATTGATTTATTGCATATGCATACGTTTTTATACTAAAAGAACAATTGAGCTTAACCCTCTTTAGGTTTTATCGGCAATTTAGAGCATGCTTTAACAAGACAAGAAGGGTGTGATTGTATATATTTTAAATGATAGCAACTGGCTAAAATAAGTCGTGATATTATTACAAAGAAAATGAATAAAACATGTAATCTATATTAGAATATACTTAGCAAAATAATCAAACAGCCAAATCGTTCATGATGTTGAATCACATGCTGTTTTTTATATGAGATCCATTAAAGTATTTAAGTTTCACGTATATTGCAATTATATCAATAGCATACTGATTACTTTAACAATAAATATAGACATCGTTAAACGGCATTTCATTAATTGGTCTTATCAAATATAAATGAGTAATTATTTCAAGCTAAACATAACGCAACTGACATGTGCATTTAACCGAGAAATATCATGGATACAATTCCAAGGTTTAAGAAAGTCAACAATGCGAGAGAAATGAAAGCCTTACATCTGAAAACGGAATTTTTTTTATCAAACGACTTGCAAAGCTATAAATGTAAAACAAATCTATATATTCTATAATGAAAAAGTGCCACACGTATATTCACACGTTCTCATGTTATGCTAAATTACTTAGACTTCTTTAACAAATCAGGGAATGGATGCTTTGTATCCGCAGTGATCACAGTTCATCTCAGGTATAAAAAATGGGCATGATCTTAATATTGATTACTGTTTTCCTCTGTACTTCATCGTTTTCCAGATAAATATGACTGATTTTAAATCAATATTTTGTCAAATTCACTTCATTTAATTAAGAAAACATATTTATGCACTGCTAAAGAGTATTACTCATGAATGCATTGCCCATTACTGTTCATCTTATCAAGTTGATCGGTTGTTTGTCCTCAGCCATACTGCAAATATTCATTCAGGACCTTGTGATTGAAATATTAGGTTCTTTCATTCGTTGCCTTATTTGGTGCATTAAAATAGAATGAAGGTCACTAAAATTTACATTTATGATTATTAACACATGATTTTCATGTTATTATCTTTAAAGAACATTTTTAAGTACCTACAATAAAAGAGTAATATATTTTGATAATTAGAATTTATAGTCAAGTGGATTACAAAAGTGGTTTGTACCATACTCAAACCTCTTCAATCATCCGTCGCTTATGGAGGTTTATTCGGTGTGGGTGTTATAAATTTAGAGTTGATTTTATTACAAAAGTATCCCGTATTTCGGTGTCATTCGGTGTTATTATATGATAAATTGATTCTTGTTTTCACTCTAAAGATCAATTAGTATGGGCAAGCTGACATGTGGACAAGCTGACATATCTCAGAGAATCCATAACAAAATGTATTTTTTCCTATGTTCGGGCTTTTTTTCGTATTTTTCTCTTTTCGCGTTTCTACACAAAGGGCAGCAACGACCCTTATCCTTACTCGAACTTTACTCAAATGCACCGAGCAGATTCTAAGGCACCGAATACAGAAAGCCGTTTATGATTTGTGTCAGAAACACGGTAGATAGTTACTAAGACGCAAAAAGCTATGCACGGCAAGAAAAAGCAAACATATGAAGGGAAATAGTTTTAATTTTAAAAACTTTTATAAATTATTTCGGTATTCATGTGTTGACCATATTTGTTAAAAGACCTATACATGTACCAGTATTTCCATTGAACGGTTATCAAAAATTCATATGATAGCACGTTCCAGGGACATATGTTCCTGGAACGTGCAATTGTAAAATTACCCATATGTGTTATTAATGTTATCATTTTTCTGTCTGTACATGCTTAACAAATGCATGTATCTAACAGGCGTCCGTAGCCAGTACTATAATTTGAAAATGATCAACAGTGTTAAAAAATATGATCTGATTGCAACGGTATTACCTCATTATTATTTGTTTTTATAACAATAAACTTATACGCTAGTTGACTTTAAGTTACCTACTATATATTTATATTTCCTATTTTCTATCTTAAATAAGAACACTGCAATTTCAATTGTATTATATTCAATATATTTATCGATTGAAACGTTTAGCTTTCCATCTACAAGCACGTCTCTTTTTTACTTATAAAAGACAAATAAAAAACCGTACTATGTCTGACATTAGTTTTGGTTTATTGTTTTGCAAAAAAAAGATATTTCAATATCATTTATATAATTTGTCAAATTACAAAGAGCAAATAAATTAGGTAATGATAAGACTATTATCCATCGTACTTAAAACGTGGCGGTTTGGACAGGTATCTATGTAAGGTACATGTACAGGTACCTGTCTAACGAAAGTACTACGCCCTTGGCAGATGGTTCCTCGGTTTTCCGCGGCACCGGTCTGTATGGGGGTTAACGGTTCGGGCGAACGGTCCTGCGTTGGGAAGGGTAAGGAGTATTTGACGTGTGTTTTGTATCATTATAAATTAAAAAAAATATACTGACACACTTGGTTGATTTTTGAAATAAAATTGTATTATTCAGATTTTTTTCAATAAAGCACTCAAAGTTGTATTGATTTATTATTCAAATCACATAGTGATTGATATAACCCTAGACAAAATATATCGAATGTTAAATAAGTTAAAAAACACATATTATTTGTTTATGATTCCATATCATAAAGTTACGATGATATAAAATCCATGCCTATCACAATCGAAAGGTCTTATACTGGTCTCATTAAAAAGGTCTCATTACTTCAACAATATTAACCACTGTACGCAGTTTCTTGTCCTATTTTTTTACATTTTTATAAGGATATATCATTGAAGGCATTAGTATTTTATCAACAGTTGTTACGTAACGGATCTATTTCTTATTGACCCCTCACTCAACCATTTATATTTCATTATTGCGTATTTCTTATTTTGAACTATCTAGCTATGTACTATACTAACTAATATAATCGTTCACATTAAGCAATACATCTGCACATCTAATTTTAACGTTTAAATATCATGAATTACATAAGTAGACAGCTCAAGTATCCTCACACCCATGTACATTACATATTTCATATACATCAACATTGCAACATTACATATTTCATATGCATCAACATGTACCACTTATTATTTCAGATGAAATAGTCCGTTATAGATCAAGTTATTTTCGATTTTTTAAAGTAAATCATACGTGCATCATTCCCATTCCTTTCATGTGTACCTTATATGCGTATAACTAGACCATTACCAATCAGTTTTTTCCTGAGTTGTTAATGTAAAGCAAATAACGCATAAATCATTTTTGTGTATGATTAAGTGTTGTCAAAAACTGTTTTTATAAACTGATTATTTTTTTTCGTTGAGCAAACACGTGCTAGGCAACGATGTTTAAAAATTGTGATAACCAACTCACATCTTGCTACGTCGTCAACGCTTATGTATGATTTTGAAATTACAATTATCAAATGTGCTATTTTTCGTCGTCGTTACGTCTCCGAATGCCATATATCGCTTTTCTAAAAAAAATGTTAAATTATCTTGCTGATGTTTTAAAAAATAGACGTTGATAGTAATGTTATAATTTGAAACCAATGCAGTTCTTTTGCGGGACATTCAAGCATTCCTCCTTTATCGTTAAAACTCCCAAGCTAATATGTATTATGTATGTACTTATCATTTACTAGAAAGATCCAAAATGTTTTTTTTTTCTGCGACTTTTCGCATTGTTGTTGAGCATTCGAAACCTTGTCCATAAACTTAAGCACTGCACTATCATCCATTGTTATTTTTTGATATAATTGTGTTTTATCAATCACTGCGAAAAAATGACACACACTATTCCAAAATTTAACAAAAAATGAAATTATGTGTTCATTCTTTCATTATATAATTTAATCTGGTAAACGCTATGATAAAAAAAGCTTTGCATGCAAAGTGAACAACAAAATATTTACTTCAGCGCTTAGGTCAGAGAAGTATGCAGTAGCTTGTATGATTTTCCTATTAGTGATATTATGTTCTCGTTTATGCCGTTTGAGCCAATCAAAGTATTCATTAGTTTCGGAGAATCACACTTGAGGTGTAAATTATTTAACAATAGATGATTCTCAAATGTTTACTTTATCTAAGAATTATTTGTATTTTGTCATATTATATCCAATTTGGGTAAATAATACTGTATGTGACGTATTTTTGCTATCCATTTAGATTGGTTTGATTATATATAATGTTAAAAATTCATTAATCTAGGAACATTAATTTAATATTAGAATGAATTTAATTTAATGATCAAGAAAACTACTACAATTAATTAAGTTGACATGTTTAATTTGATCTAGCCAAGGGTTTGTGCTTATCGTAAAATTATTTTTGTTTACTTAGAATTATTATTTGCCGATTCGATTCAATTTCGAGTGTTTTTAGTTTTATTTGATAAAGTTTTCTGATACAGAAACTATTATTATCAGAAATAAAAGAATTTCAATTGCTGGATAGCAACATAAAATAAATATATAGACTAGATGTTGACATGTTTCATTTGGGCGCCTTCTCAAATACTACTCTTGATTACCACATGTTTGGGGTGGAATATGTGCCTCTCTTTATTAATGAGCAGATTATCTATGCCTCAGGAATCAAATTCATTAACAATGCACACATGTATATATTTTGCAAGAGGTTATGTGTTTCGTCTTGATTTCAATTTACATTTTAGTGTTCAAGTTATTTAAGAACGTACTAAGAGTCACATTAATGATTCAAAACTTTACAAAAAGGTCTGATAAAACTAGACAAAATATTGGTGTAGAAGAAAATCACGGTTATCGGACTAATTTGTAACATTGTAATTGAATAAATGTAACTAACACAAACACAACCATTATAAAAGATTAAGGTTGTCTCATTAGAGGAACTACAACAAAAGCAAAATTACGAAATAAACATGCAAAATCGCACGTTAATATCTTATAAGAATATGTTGTATCTAATTTTGCTTAATATGTCGGCTTAAAGCACTTTCTGAAGGGTATGATTAATTGTTTTGATAACTACACCATGTAATTAATTGTAGTATATTTTGGTATTATGATTAATAATGCTCTAAGCTTATCAATTCTACTATCTCTTATATAAACTTCATGAAAAGTGATAAGATGTAAGGGCAAAAGAAACATAGAATGACATCCAATCGACTCGCCACACATTTATCAAATAAGTTTTTATTCACTCAAAATATGATTACTACACCTGATTAACAAATACAAAAGATCAACCGCTCTTGTTTGAGTCCCTTTTATGAGATAAGCTTTATCCAATATCAATTGATGTATAAAATGAAAAGATTGTGCCCCCTGGAACAAAGCATTATTATGTTTATCGTCTGGATTTGACGTATTTGATTAATGCTCTCCATAACAACTTAAGAGGCACTTTCAAACATTCTAAAATCTAATTGCATATCAACAAAACCCATTTTTGATATAGTAGACTAGAGTTAAATGTCATTAGATTTTTCGAATCCATGCTTATTTATTGATATTCATAGTTCGAAGCCAAGTTAGGAATGTAGTTGATTTGTTAAACGAAAACATGTTCTATTCAAACCAACAAATCATACAAATTCATTTTTTAAGATAGTAGAGCTGACGTCTTTAATGGCTTATATTTATCACCATTCATAATTCAAATGACAACATATGCTGTACAGTATTGCAAAGTTGATTTACATGTAGCTACATTTTGATTTTAGAGGATTATGTGCTAAATTTCTAAACAGATTAATACGATGACACATGAAGCTAAATCTAAACAGAAACGCGCAATCAGCAATCGAATTCACCATTCAGACCATTCAGAATTTTGAAACACAATTTTGGAACATAATTATTTTAAGCATTCTTTTATTTTGATCAAATGACATGCAACAATACACAATCATATTTTATGAACAATATTATAATTCATAATATTAAACAATGTGTTAAGCCTTACTATGTCTCAATTAAATTAATTTATACAAAACACAGGCCAACTGAAGTTTTTATAAAGGTTTAATATACGCAGATATTGCAACAATTAAACTTTCATAAATGACATTTTTCTCATGAAATTTTCTTAAATTGCATATATAAAATATGTGAATTATAATTGAATTGATAATACATATTTTAGGGATAAATTTGATCATCAATATGTTTGCCTGGTTAGTATTTCAAAACCATGACACATAGTGAACCTTTTTCAGTTGAAATATATGTTTGTGATTGTTTATACTTATGTTATTTTTTATATTTGTGTTTCTGAACATTTTGTAACATGGAAATGCCAACAGTTCTTATGCATATATAACACTGTTTCATCACTTGAATCAGCGGTGGCATTTTTTTAAAGTCGCCAACAGGCACTAAATGCATATCTACTTTTACTTGCAGATACATCTTACACTATTGTCTATAAAGAACCACATAAAGAATAACATTGGAGAAAAAAAATTATCCTGAATTATTTCCGAATTTAACTGAATTAAAGCTTGCCACTGCTACAAATACTTACAACATTTTTCAATCGAATATGAAATGAAAAGTCAAAGGAAATCAAGCTACGTCAATGTTCTTTTGTTATCTAAATTTCATAAAACAGGGTCGAATATTAATAATCGGATTAGTTTATATAAAACATGTGGATTTGTTACAGCCTCAACCGCTACCAAACTGCCATATTCAGGAGTCTTATTTAATTTGATGGACCTAGACATAGCATTTGCAAAGGATATCGATTTTGTTTCCGAGCCATCGTTCAATTGATTTCGCAATTGATGCCAACAATTTTCTTTTGCGACAACACAAGGCTTTACTGGTAAACCTACAAGTTCTACAGGACAACATTTGATTGTGTGAATCCCATAAACCCAAACAACGGGCATTGTTTGCTGCATAATAAAGCTCTCTATATATTGCAAGGGCGTAATCATGCTTACAGAATGGTATTTGGTCACATTGTGGTCGGTTTTTTCTCCTTGTTAATCGAACCTTGTGTCTAAATACAATAATCAAGAGACATGTTTTAAGGGTGTACGATGTAATAATGTCCTCTATTGAAATGTTTTCCCCGATTCCATACCTTTGTTTAGTACTGTCAAAGAAGTATTGCTGATACAAAATTGCTAATCGTGCTGCCTTTGCAAAAATATAACCCTCTTTTAATTCGATTGGTAGCACACTGAAGATCATATGTTCAGCTTGGCAAAATGATTTAAGAAAAATCTTATTGGCTCTTAAATCATGTCTAGATGACTTTGTGAGTGCATATAGCTCATTGCATTTTATGCCATGGGGAAAGGTTTTATTTTGATTAGAGCAATGGAATGCCGGTACTAAATCTACAGTAATTATCATATTTCTAAATATTTCTCCCATCCAAAAAAGGCGTAATCGGGATATTTTGTTCATAATTTGAAGCGAAAACTTGAAAAGACGCAGTCGGCCAAAGCTTTCGCCACTAGAAGTAATAATGATGAGTGCCTGCTGGACAAAGCAATAAAATGCATTTGAAACTTTTCTTGGGTCAAGAAATTTATCAACCGATCTTAATTCATCCCATCCTTTGACATCGCTACATTGAATTTCGATTGTATCGGAATGCTCAATGAAATCTAAATTTTCGGTATTAATGAAACGGCAAATTAAATCTATCTCATCGGGAGCGTAACACTTTGTGCCTTCTCGATTACTTCCAGATAGAACTGGAACAAATGCCATATGGTGTGTATCCTCTGTGCTTTTCATAATAGTTGATATCCGTTCAGCTAACCTCATAACACAATGTTGTACATTCTCTACCTCTGATTTATGTCTATCTATCAGTGTTCGATGGTGAGAAAGGACCATTATAGCGATTTGGTCCCTTAATTCTTTGCATTGTCTTTCTTCACAGCTTATCTTTAGCTTAGATCTAGAATATTTCCTCAAAAACGACCAAAGAAGGTGCGAATTTGGATCAAATTTGATTTGCTCAATTGAACTGATAGATATATGTGAAATTGAATCGCTATATTCTTGAGCGTTTCCAGGAAAACAAATGTTTTGCTGATTAAGGGTGATTGAGTCTTGTTCGTGCCAATTTTTATCTTCTTTTTCTAAAGTACTGGCAGATTGTGTTTCAGTATTCAAACGTAATTGTGAGCCTTTTTTATCAAAGTAGACTGATCTGAAGCATTCTGTAGTATAGCCTAATGACGCTTGATATTGTAATTCTGTTTCAACCAAACATCCATCTGATTCGATCGCCAACGAATCTTTGTCAATGAGGATAATTTGCTGTGATAAGGTGTGATTCAACTTGGTTTGTTTGGTTTGTTTTATTTTTTGGCACCAATTGTTTGGTCTTCATCTACACTCATTGGTGATGGAATGTCTTTGAAACGCTCTTCTCTTTCACATATATCTGGTTGCATAATGCTCATGGATTCGGTTTTTTGTGTGACTGTTTGGTTTCTGGATTCCTCCTCCGTGTATGGTACATTTTGTTTGACACCAAGTACGAGTTCTTGGGCGCTAGGTACAATATGATGGTCATCTGGCCTCCTCCATTTTTGTGAAAAATATGCATTTCCAGATGTTCGTCCGCGAACGGTCTTTGATTTATCAACCGCTTTTGACAAATGTTTGAATGTGTTCTCGCTCTTCGGTATGGTTTTATATTTTTTATGCATGCTTTCAATTTTGAGTTTTAATTGGTTCGCTATTATGACCTGTATATATTGACAATCATCTTCCTTTTTTATATGTTTTGATGCAGTTAGCTTGAATCTATTGCTTGGTTTATTATAAATATCTCCTTGCCTTATATATACTAGAACTTGATTGACAGTGGCTTCATTGGCCCCCGTGTCTTCTGCATGTTCAGATTTGGCTCGACAGTGCAAAGAAGGGATAGGTTTGTCAACGCAAGTACAACTTCGCCTGGAACAAAGATCATTGCTTTCGTTTTCTTGTTCAAGACTTACGATTGTATCATTAAGTGTATCATCAATTTGATTGTCAATATTCGGAAGCCATGAATTTATACCAAGTCGGCATATTGCGTCATTTAGTGACTCTCCAACAAGTGAGCATTTTATGATGTCTGCTCTGATGCTTGCTATGTCCATGGTCTTGCTAAGCATTTTCAGAATTTCTTTGTCACAACCATTTGCGATGGCCAACTGAAAAGGAGTAAGACCATTCCACTTTATGTCTAATCTAGGAGAAAATGACATAGCGTCTTTAACCTTTGTTATAGAATTCCATTGAACTGCGCAATGTAAAGCTGTCTCATTCCCTGCGAGTGAGCTATTAATGTTAACGTAGGGAATGAGTAACCGTGTCATTTCGTATGAACAGTGTGTCATAGCTATTGCAAGAGTGGTTGAGGTGACACCACACAGTTCCATTGAGTTAAAAAGAAGCTTGAAATTTTCCCGTGTATGTGGTCCTAGTGTAAAATAATGTGTAAATAGTTTCGATTGCATGAAATACCAGTCCAATGCACTAAAGCCTTCCGCAGACCGGACATTGCAACAATCTTTAAATTGTCGATGTTTTGTAAATTTTGTTATCAATCGCTGCCCCTTCTGATTGGATTGAAACACATTTATTTTACTAAGAAATATAAAAAATGCTGTCTTCATTTCATTACACGTAATAGTAATGTCACGTTCAGGATGGCCCAATACCAACAAACACGATCTGAAATCTTCTGTCTCACACAAATAATGCAACGCAGTTCTACCGGTTTTATCTGCGATGTTAATATCACATTTTGGATGGTTAACAAATGGTAAAAGTGCGTCTCGTTTGGTCTTGCCCACTCTACTTTTCGCGATTTGAATTAAAGCTGAAATTCCACTTTTGTTCTTAAGATTAATGTCTGTCCTTGGGTCATCTATAATTATTTGAGTCACAGGAGTTACAATCGTCCAATCATGCCGATGAAGAGGTCCTTCGCCCTCAAGATTTTTTGCATTTACATCACAATCCGGACGAGTCAAAAGAAGTCTTGCAATTTTATCGCCTTTCTTTCCTATTCGGTGTGCAGCTATGAAAAGGGAAGTCCTACCTTGTTTGTCTTTTAAATTCACATCGCATCGAGGATCTTTGATCAAAATTTCAATTATATCGATAGCCTGTTTACGAACTGCTTTATGCAAAGCACATTCATCATATGCATCTTTACTGTTGATATCAATATTGTCTTGGGCAAGAAGTAATTTAACGATTTCATAAGTATCGACCTCATTATTCAAATCACATTGAGCTATACATCTACTTAATGGGGTTTTACCTTTGTAATTAGTTCGATTTATATCACAATTCTTATGAGCAATGAGCTGTTTTACGGCACTTATTGACCCAGATTTACATGCAAGATAAAATAACGTTTCCCCTTTTTTATCTGCGATATTAATGTCAGATGAGCAATTAAGCAGAGATTGTTTTAGAAGAAGATTCGCAATATCATTGGAACATGTTGCTGTTGAAATGAAAGCACACATTAGTGGTATAAACCCATGATTATTTTTTAAAATAAAGTCAAACCTGTCAATTTCCTCGAGAAACAAAGCTATAACGTTTTTCGTTTTTGAAAAGGCGGCATAATGTAACGCAGAATTCCCAAACCTATCCTGCATATTTACATCACACAACGGATGTCTAAAAAACGCTTCGATGATAGCAAAATATTCTATCGATTCTAAAGCTAATAAAATCGCAAACATAAGTCCGGTTCGATCATCCTCACCTCGAGCATTGCAATCGAAGTCGGGAATCGATAATGCGTGTTCTACTTTTGCAAATTGTTTATTTCTGACGGCCTGGACAATGTCAAAGGGTTCCAAACACGAAACCCTTGTTTCACTGGATACAACAAGATCTTCCATTGCGTTGAAGAGCTATATCCTTAATAGGATATGCACTAGGGCCTGTTCGGTACACTGATGCATTGGAGGCAAATGATCATCCCCTGAAAAAGTATATATCGTTACACAGACAGGCAAAGTTTAATCATGGATAATGTTGTTAGAGCGATTACTAATAATTCAATCACTATTTATCACTATATATTCCATAATTTCAAACTGAATCATAGCTTAAATCACGAATAGTCCCAAAATGGTTTTTAAAAATTGCTTGATCCTAGTTATGATCCTATTATGCAAATGCTTTTATGTGTTCATTGTTCATTGTTTATGCGTTAACTAAATCCTTTGAAGATCCTAAATATGATCCTATGATGCAAAAGCTCGTAGATCACAGTCATAAATTTTTGTTTATTTGATTTTTAAATGGATCTTTGGGAACTTTGCGAAGGCAGAAATCTTGCACTTTGGACGGTTCTCCCATGTTTTTGTTTGAAATGCATATTCTCACTTGCACATTATAATTATAGTTTACTTTATATTTTTATAATTATAAAATTGGAAGACCTCTTATAAATTTCAAAGTGATCAGTTTCTTGGTAGTCAATTCAACTCATTGATACAATAGATAGTTCTTTACTCTATCAAATGACTACAAATATATTCTCATTTCTCAAGAGGATTTTTTGTTATAGATATGTAGTTTTAGACAGGATATCCGGTATATATGTTAAAAGTGGTGGTCGAGTATCATCAAATAAAATATTATGATTGTTATTTGTTTTTTAAAATGTTTTTTACTTAAGTTGAAACATCATATTATTTATTGTGCCAAGTGATTGTTGAATTGATTGAACAAACAAACTACTGCATGATCAAAATAGAAGAGCACACTTTATTTGGCTGTGTAAGCAAACGAAATTGCATTTCATTAATATAATCAATGAACTTAATGTGCATAACCTAGCTGTTACAAAAATCAAAATTGCAATTATCTATCCCGTGCCTAAATTTGTCCCATGCTGGTAATAGAACCAGAAAAGGCTGAAAACGGTTTGCACATTATAATTTTTATCATAAAAGGGTTTTTATTTTTAACAATTTTTGATCAATTGTATTCTTCTATTTCGATTCTGATGTAATGTTTTATCAATACATTAGAGTAACTAACATTCATAGATTTTTGAACGCACCCATTTTCAAACAATCAGGCAAGCCAGATGGTCATAACTGGAAAACTCGATAGTTTTGGTATCGATAATTTAAAAAAAATCATTTTAAGGCAGTTTGGGTGAAAATTGATATCAATTATCGTGATTCCTCGCTCTCAATGTTCACATAAACAATATTGAAATCATAAAATTTATATTTGAAAATATCATAGGGAACCTTATGAAAGTAAGGTTATGATAATGTGTTAGTAATATGTTATCTGAATATAATCGTTTGCTGCATGATAAAACAGAATATAGGTTTACCTCATGTGATGAATATGTCCATCGGAGCAGCTTTGTGATGATTGTTGCGAAGGAAGTGTTTCTTCTTGTTTCTTAGCAAACCTAAAATATAAACATCCTTGTGAATGTGCATAGGCAATTCCGAGCAAATTTACTGAAATCGACATAAAAAAGATATAATCTTGTCGCACTTTTTCTTTGTGTCTATGTGTAAATTGCTTATTAGTTTATCTTTAAAGCTCAACATCATCTTCATCGTTCATGGTTTTATGCGTTGATTAAATCATTTGAAGTTCAGATATAAAAAAAGTATCCGATTCAATTATATTCTGATTCATTGTACAGATTCCTCGGCTGCGATTCGGGACTGTACAATATTCAAATAATGGGATAATCTCCTTCTTTATCCTATAAATATATTTATATAGTATGACTATTGAGCAGTCGGTGCATCAAATATTCTGACAGCGAATAGCAAATATTCGGAGAGAATATCATAAATTGTGAACCTTCAAATTACTGCATAATAATGATACCATGTGAAAATTGTTTAATGTCTTTAATATGAAAACGAACAAACATGACCAAACCGTAACCGACCTGATCTTGTCCGATATTTGGTGTAAAACTCTAGTCTATTGAATCACAGATTTGTAAAAGAACAGTAATTAAGGCATAAATGAGTGCCCATGCTTCTTGAAAACAGAAATCTTAGTGAGGTTTAGCAGTTTCGGCTCAGCTGCAAATTTGCAAAATGGATTCATATAAAAGTGTGATATACAGAGAATCTAGCTTCAAGATGCGCTTAATATGATAGGGTAACCTATTGTAGAAATACTGTTTAAAAATGATTTAAAAGGAAAAACACCTTTAAAAGTCATAATCGAGAAACCTATCGATATTCGTTTTTTAGTTGGCCTTTAAGTTCCTAACAAATAGATGAGTGAAAGTCAAGGGTTCAATTTATTTATATTTTAAAAAGGCAAAGATTATTTTTTGCATTTCAGAGAGTGCTACCAGATGAATAATTTGGTCCAAGTACAAGAATGATACATCAAACGCCGAAACCGAATGAAAATCGAGATAATCGAAGTTAGATGAATTTTAGAATAAATCAATAGATATATTGCTAAAAATATGAGCCACATTAGAGTTAATTATAACGTTCAAGTAATATTTTAGCTGAATTAAATCATGGGACAAAATCTCCCAGTACACGTCTTCTAACCTACATATCTTCAATTCGTTTACACATCAGGCTATATCACTCGCATTATAATTATCATTCGTGACCACTCACCAGGTAACGAACTTTTTATTACGTGAAATATATATGTACAAATGTCTCTCCTACTGGCATTTCCACAGAACGGAATAGATAGAATTATCCATTTCAGATGTTATGTCTTTTCTTTGTCTTTTGACATTTTATACGAATAAAACTGAAGCTATTAATATGTTTCTTTAATATGTTAATCAATCAATTTATGAGTTAGTCCAAACCTTTAGGGACGTGTTTTACCTGCAATTGACTGAATCGGCATCACATTAAGCATGGTTTGTGGAGAGGATGGGTATATTAGCTCAATTACATGTAGGTTTGAAATGACCTGTTAATTTATATTCCTTTTGTATTATCTAGATTCTGTTATCTTTAGATATTTTTCTAATCATAAGTATTACCCTTACTGTCTTTTCAATATGTGTAACTTATTTTTTAAAGGAACTTGATGATGCGATGTTTTATGATTCTTCTATCCCGTTCCATATCCTGAAAGCATGTTATTGATATAACCCGAGGAATTTTAGAAAAACAAATATCAATATAAAGGCTATTAAGGTTTCAACAAATTAGTATAAGAAATATTATACACTGGTTTCAACAACTTCATTACCAGAAATATTATACCCTCATAGCTAAATCTGTGCGATAATTTGAGTAACACCAATCCTGTCGATTTGCATTTAAAACTACATATATACGAATTTTCATTTCAGGATGAAAGGGCGACATAATCCGCATAATGAATATCAATATGTTTATTTGAATTAAAAGTACCCCCTCAAACAAAATAAAGTACACTTCTGTTGAGTTCCTATATATTCTACTTCCCCACTTGAAAACACGTTCGCCTTTTTGTTTTGGATCGGTATGTGTATTAATTAAGATCACCCATGGATTATGGATTAAGGGGTGACTCAACAAAGACGCCAGCTTTCTCTGTTATACACCCTGATCAATATAATTTAGTGCCTCTTCGGATAGACACAATGATTTCATAATTATCTCAAAGGAAAAAAACATCACATTTTTTTTTCTTTTTTTAAGTTTAAGGCATGGAAACGACATAATTTGCAAAGCAGCCGCTTTTTTCCAATAGCAACTTCAAAACCTTTTACATTTTATAATCCGTAAAAGAAATTTGACATTAACTTTTTGTTTACCTTTCGAATAATTCAAATCTTTGAGTCTACTTACATGTAGGCAGCACTCTGTTGCACTGGCATGCATTGAGGTCTTATGTGTAACGGCAATGTATCCAGGAAAATAAGTGATGATCTGAAGAAAAAGAAATGCTTAAAAAACATCGCTAACATAATTTATCGCACATGAAATATAAAATAATATTAAAAAAATAAATATGTAATAATAAATATGAAAGTGATATACCATTATTTTTCTAAAGTCTTGTCATACAGATTGCAGTAAGATATTATTTTAATATTCGAGATATGATGCATTGTCATTGTAATCTATACATATGAGTAATCAATTTAGATAAAAACGTAACTGTGTTTCTGTGATAAATGTTAAATTTACACTCATATAAAATATAAGCTTAAACGTATATTAAGATCTAAAACGTGTCAACACTTAGATTAAACTTAATGAATTAAGAAACGTTTAGCACCATTCCCGTAACCGTTCTACACACATTCTAAATGTTCATATCAACGAAAGAATTTTCATATTAAAAATCTAGACTAATCAAGACTATCGTCAAAATTCGAGGTGCTGTATAGTTTGAATAATTATGCTTGTTTTCAATTATCCTTTATGACGAAAAATGTTTTGCTTTTAACAAATTTATTGGTCGCTGATTCCGAAAATGAAACTCGATTTTCACAATCAGGCCACATTCTTTAGCAATTTGACATTTAAAAATTGCAGTAATCAAAAATAAGATTTCATTCTAAATTATCTTTATACTTATGTCGAAAATATAAATAACAATTTTAAAACAATCTTGCTCCGGCTCAGATAATGAACCAAATCTTGCAACCTACTTAGTCCTGAGAAAAATGAAATATATTTTTGCACGAATAAAACCATTCATTAAGTACTTTACGTTTAAATAATTTTTATTATTTTTTTATGTCATCTGTTTATTATTATTTAAACTCCAATTTAACCATGAATATACGTCATTTGTGGTGACCGAAAATACATTATTTTTGGTGATCGGATTCATGTTGACATGTAGAATTGCTACGTGATTTTGAGTTCAGGATCATTTATTTAAAGTTTTAATGTCATACGCAATGGCTAGTAACATAATTATGAATTGCAACATTAAATTATTATATTTTGGCCCGAAAAGAAAACATATTTAAACATATTTATGTTTCTTGCATTTGATTAAATTATTGAAACATCTATCCAAAACTCTAATTAAGTCTACTTAGGATGAGAGAACTATGATACGCCTTAAAATATGATATTTTCCGAAAAATGACAATCCGATTTTCGGACCCGATAAGCCATTTTGGAGTTGAAATTCGTAGTCTGTGAGCCGAAATTACCATGTAAAAACATGAGAACACTCTTGTCACAATTTCACTGTTTACAAGTGTTATAAGAAATATTTAACAAAATACATCACTATAATTACCTGTAGAATATGTGTGTATATTAACCGATTAGTTTGAAACAAGATTTTCCTTTCACTATCTTTAAGGATCACATTTCATTTGTCCATGGTGTAACACCGTTCTATAATATCTTCTACATCATCTTGAAACTATCATAACTTTACCCATAAATACCCCTATATATATCTTATTTTATCAGAAGCACACTACAATCCGCATAAATATATTCTCCTTTTTGATTATGATGATTGGTTTGAGTTCATTCTCAAAGCTGAGATAATAAAGCAAATATGCTTTTAAAAGAAAAGGCCTTGCCATAATGAAAGCTTCGTCAAAATTGGCGTTTTTTTATATATGTACGTTTGATGTAGTTTCCTGTGTGTAGACAATTATTTCAGTAGGATACATTCTATTATTGTATATTGTTTGGAGCGTGTTCTCCTATTTCTGTTTTGAGAAATAAACATTCAACTTATTTTAATTCTTAAATGTTTATTTCACAATCTTTTTTATCAGTTTATTTATTGACCGATGGTTTACTGATAATCTAAGTTATTTACAATTTAAATGAAATCCACTTTTGAATCCGTTGACACAATCGCACCTCAAGTTATATTACTCTACCTTTTGAATATAATTGCTAACCGGATCCTCCCGGTTTGTAAAAAATCAATGTATCGAGAATTTTCTTGTAAAGATAAGATACAGAAAATATGAAAACGGCTTTCCATAAAAAAGACGAATGATGTAGGGTTGGACCCAACGATAATATGTGTTTTACATATTTGTGATCGAAGAGTTCGCAATGGTTACAACACGATTTACAATTATTATTCTTCATCATCGGTAGACTTATTTCCATAAATGATTATATCAAAAAGCAAATTCAAGAGCAAACTATATATTTGTATATCATCAAAGCCGTTATCGAAACTGTATTTCTTTAAAGGTCATGAATTCTCGTTATATGTCGTCATGTTCTGGGAGCTTGATAAAAAATGTCTCAAGCTTTAGTTTTCAAAGCTATATTGATTTATTTTCAAATTATCTTTTATTAGTCTTATCGATGGTGCTTGTGAGCGCACAGCTTTCTGGTCACTTCGTACTTTACAACTTCGTATCTTTTTAACTTCGTACCTTTTAGGTCAGTTCTTACTTATGGTATTTTGGATACTTCGTAATTTGTTGGTCATTTCTTTCTCTTTTTGATCAGTTCGTGCTTTTTATATAAGTTGTTATTTTTCAAAAGTTATATCTATCATTAATATTTTAGTATGATATGAAAAAAAAAACTTAAAAAGCAATTTTGTTTTTTAAAATGATGTCAATTATACTTGTTTCGCCGTTTTGAACATAAATATGCATCTTTTTTTCTACTCCTTTTTTCTTGATGCTTATCTTATCAGGGGCAAGGATCGATTTGTTATGATTCATTTAAACAGGGTGACTTGATATCTTTGATAAAAAAAACATTATTAAGAAAATGAATGTTAGGTATATGCACAATACCATTGAGACCCCTTGATTGTAATAAGGCTATGATTCGGTTACTTTGACTGCCTTTGAAGAAACACACATTAAAGATAGGTTCAATTTCAAATCTCCAAGTTAATCGTCACATATATATACCATGTTTTTTTAACAAAGTACCAAGTGACTTATACAAAAGGTACGAACTGACCAAAATAAAAAGTACAAACTGACTAGTTAAAATACGAAGTTATAAAAGTACGAAATGGCCAGTTACCAGTGCACACAGGCCACAATAAAGTCAGATTCATAGTTTCATAACAAGTTGAACACGTTTGATATCTGTAGTCTATTTTGCAAATTGTATAATTTGTAGAATACTGAACATTGAGAAGTCAGTTACTTCTTTTGAAAGAAAACATGCATTTTCTTATTTTGCTTATATAAGAAAAGTTTTTTTTTTAAATCCGAGGGGTCAAAACATTTTTTATCGATTTATGATTAAACTCTCTTTTTCGTATGACATGTGTTCCATTGACATATTTTAACTGAGGCCTTTGTTACAGCACACAATGAACAACTTGTCATTGACAAACATGTAGTGTGTGTCACACGGTATTTGGTGTGTAATGTCAATATAATGGCATGAACATAATGGTTTGGTTATGGTTGACATAAAGAAGTATCCAGCGACTGAAGTAAATATAAATATATCGACCAAAAAGCTAATATATCATAAAAGTACACATGATAAGCCCGTTGCACTTCGAACCGCTACGAAGCACTGTATTGACGATTATACCCATATCGAAACTGGCAATTAAAGCAATTATTATTTTTTTATGATCTTCAATGATTATTCTATGATTACAGACAAAATGGTGGTGATTAGGATGTCTTTTATTTTTTCGTAACACACACTACAGCTATAACGCACACTACGTTTCGTATATTTGCTAGTCAAATGAGTACTATAAGTTGGAATTTATTGACAAAAACGTATTTCGCCATGAAATCACTTGAGTCCGTGGTAAATTGATCAATTTCCCATTCATTAATAGTGAACTGTCACCGTAACACACACTACAAAAAAAGCGTTCCCCAAAAATGGCTAACAAACGGTTGATTTGAGATTTAAATCACAAACACCAAACAAGTTTTAGTTGTGTTCTTGACGAAATAAAAACACTTGGCAATGTAAAAACATGAGATATCCCTCCTATGATGTAACAGGACTTCGTATTTTCGCCTCTTTGAAAAGTCGTCCCCCCCCCCCAAATCGAAAAAGCGTTCGCGGGTATCGGGTTTAGCAGAAACTATTTTTTTTCAGCTATCCCTTGACATTTTTTTGTGAAACAAAAAATATGAAAAATTCATGTTTATATATTTTGATGTAAATCAAATAAAAAAATGCTTCTTACATATTTGAAAAAAAGGGAAGTTGAAAAAGTGCTATTTTTTAATGTTACAGCGTTCGGGGTAAAAAAAACACTAAAAAATGGGTGTTTTTATGCCATAACTTTTGTTTTTGTTCAACCGATATTTACCAACAAACTTCGCACGCAGGCTCCACCATTTTTGCATCCTCAACACACCTCAATTCCTTGATAGATGTTATAATGTTCAATCGATTGAGGTGTTCGCACATATTTAAAAAACCAACTGATCTCGTTTTCGATCTTGTACAAAAGTAAATAATTTGAAATATGAAATTGGTCGCGCTTGGAAACTCAAAGAATCATATGAGAGTATTGACGTGGATTCCAGAGTCGCCATCATATAAAACAATCAGTTTTTTTAAACAGTACTTCACTAAAAAAGGTTGCAGAACGATAAGATGAAAGTTTTCAACATTACATACATGTATATATATACTGGCTGTATAAGAGGTTGATTAAATAAATTTAAAACTTTATTTTGAATATTTCATAACAGAGTTATTTGTCTTGCGTTGTGTACCAACAATATATTTAACTTATTCTCCAGTTAAACATGGTTGATTTCGCAAATTTGATCCGTATTGAATTTTGCAGACAAATATTTGTTTCGTCCAAAATGTATATATAATTGGATCGTTGAGTATTTTGTTTACGACTGCGAAGTCGTCTTATTTTTAACCTTAAATGACAATGATAAATATAAATGAATGAACTGCTTGAAAACAGGACATGAATGCAAAATTGCACTTTGATTTTGAAAACAACCTATTCAAACTTCATTTTCTTACTCTTAACGTAATAGATGGTTTGTGTAAGACTCTGTGTAAGCCAACAAAGTCTACTTGAATAACTATCTTATCACGAGGATAAAATGTGGAAATTTATGTCCTGATAGTGTTTATCCAATTCAGTCCGTAGAACAAGCCTTGTCATGATTTTTTTTCGAACATGATGTCCACTTTAAATCACTCAAACGCTTATAAATAGCGACCAGCTTTCTTAAAAACATATATCACAGCCCATCCTCTCTTGTTAAATCTTATCTTGGATAAATGAACTGATAATTTCCACAATTAATTGAAATGAACTGCGATTTATCAATATAAAGAGCCCCCACCTGCGATAAAGCAACGGGTTTATTTCCTCGAGGGCGTAAGAAACACTTGACTCAGTTTCTGAATTGTGTGTCATTGATGATACAAGCCGAGAAAAGTAAGGTGAATGAACCATCCATGTTCCAAAACTGGTTGTCGTCCAATATATTACGAATTTTCTTTCAACCTCATTGTATAAGGGAGCGGTCACATTATAACGAAGCGATAATCCTGTCGCTGCGTCGATTTCCACTGCTTTTTTTGTTTCTGAAATCGACAGGTTTGTCACTCCTTGTGATTTTATATCGCTCCCTAAACGGTAAATAAGCGGAAAAAACATCTTTTTTTCCGGGAATGCCGTTCGTATCTTTTTTGAGT
>LQRL01168330.1:0-10267 GCA_001703475.1 Hydroides elegans | reverse complement strand
ATCTTATAAAGCTATAACAAAGTAGCTATGTATATTCTGCCAACATATTGACCTTTTTCTAGATCATATCAAATATTTAACATTAAATGGGATCTTATTCATTAGTTATCGAGAAAAAAAAATTGACAAACATAATATTCAAATATAGGATATAAAAAAGATTGCAGATAATTGTGCTTTTTAGGAGCACATCATTTATCTAGTTAATTTTTAAGACACCCACCCCTAAAATAATAATGTCATTTTCTTCGCCCTGCTGAAACCACTGACCGGAATCCCTGGCCCCTAATTGGCTAATTTAGAGGTGTGTCGCATCTATACTGCACACGTCATTGACGTCATCAATCAAGGCTCACTATATAAAAGCACTGTGACACATAATCGATACTCGTGGTGTCCAGTACCTCACTTCGCGTTGAAGCCAATTATTGTAACTTTGAAGAGCACCTCACGAGCTGTTCCCCAAAAAAGGTGTTCCCCACCAAATTCCAGCTGGCTTGGAGATTTTGAGAAATTCTGTTCTAGCTTGGAGATTTTAGCAGTTTTGAGGAACACCTTTTTCGATATTTTCTGAATTTTCGTTACAAGAAGCGAGAATTTTTATTTGAAAGTTAATAAAATTTGCTTTCAATTGTCTTATAAACTGTTATTTGCAATATATTATAAGTAGTTTAGCTATATTCAACATTTCAATTTTTTCAAAAGGTGTTCCTTTCTTGTTCCAAGCTGGCTAGAAAAGGTGAAACTGGTCATCTGGCTTGGAGAAAAGGAACACCTTTTTGCAAAATTTTAATGTTTAAAAAACATTATTTTGTTGTTTTTCGTATTAGTTATGTTGTTTAAAGGTGATTTAACAACTTTTTGAAAAATGTGTCGTGGGGTGCCCTTCTAACTTTATTAGCTCTAAATCTATAATTCGACTCAACTATCTTATAAAGCTATAACAAAGTAGCTATGTATATTCTGCCAACATATTGGCCTTTTTCTAGATCATATCAAATATTTAACATTAAATGGGATCTTATTCCATTAGTTATCGAGAAAAAAAATAATTTTGACAAACATAATATTCAAATATAGGATATAAAAAAAGATTGCAGATAATTGTGCTTTTTTAGGAGCACATCATTTATCTAGTTTTTAATTTAATACACATGAATATTTCAATGACGGTATTACAAAACAAAAGAAACAGCATTATTTCAGCATTGTTATATAGTTTTTCTTTTGAGCCTTTGTATAAAATTACCTATGCAAATTGAGGGCAACGCTGGGTTCCACATGGCCCTGAGAACTGTTGCCATAGGGACACAAATGGTTGTCAGGCTCGCTACGTTGAAAAGAGGGAAGAGGTGGCCTGGGTCACATGTGACGGTTACTGCACTGTGGAGGGTCACGTGGGTTGAATTATGTCGAGCGTTGGTTGTTGGAGATAGCGGGTCGCACGAGGCAGCTGAAAAACATTGAATTTTAGAGTCATGTATGTATCTATTTGTTCTACTTAAAGTATATAATTTGTATAACTGAAAGGAATTGAATTATTTATGTGACATGTGCATTTTTATTTATTTATTTTTTTCTGAATCTGTTTAATTCGTCAACGTAAGAACGCTATGCGCTATGATAGAGGTTTTAAGGCATGAACAATTGAAGCACTATACTACCCAACCGATTCCTCATAGAAGATTATGCATAAAGTAGACATGTTATAAAATGATATAGTAATGATATTGTTTTTTAATCTGTAAGTTGAAACGGTTTCAAAATAAATACCAGTATTGTATTTAATCACCACAGAACGTTTTACAAGATAAAACTACAAATTAAAGTTTACCTTCACATGTATCCGTCAATTCAGTCCAATTCCCACTGATTTCACATGTCACATTCACTTCCCACGTTTCGTTGCTGAGCTGATAACCCGGTTGGCAAGTGTATATCGCAGTTGCTTCGTAGGTTGTCATGGGTTGGGCGTTTGTATCATTAGCAGAAGGTACAGTGAATCCATTTGGGTATGTTAACCCAGGGTGGCCGCAGTCGATTTCTAAAGTAGAAAATAAAAAAGGATGTTAAAAGTATAAATAAGTTTGTTCATGTTATGTACATATCACACACGAACGTCCTCCCCCAAATCCGACCGCTCCATACAACCCTCCTACCGATGTACTCAAATAAAACATCCCTTTTCCATATGAGTACATCGTATACCTTCGTATATTCTTCGTCGCCACCTTTAAGAACACTTTTAAATCCCGATTTTAGAGAACCTCCGCCCCCACAACGAACCACCCTTATCCTTCCACCAAAACCGACCCTCCCATCAATCCCATCTGAGAGGATTCTCGCCAGGTGGATTGGACTTATTATCTCATTTTAAAAAGCGGAGAGGCTTTTCTCCGTGGTGTTTTGCTGTAGAATTTTAGCTCGTAAGCTTACCAACACATCCCTCCAACTCCGGCACCGTCCAATTCCCGCTGCAGTTGCACGTGATCATTTCAATGACGTCACAATCGGGAAGTGTCCAGCCAATGTCACAAACGGGAAAGGCCTCACCCCCACAACCGCTGTAGTTTGTCAGCCAACGGCCCATAGAGAGGTCAGGTAGAGAGCCGCAACAATGTTCTAGGTCAATAAGTAAGAAAATATGGGTAGCTATACCTGTGGCTATTTCTAAGACATTTAATTCAGGTCAGTTTTTAATGATGACATATGAGGGATCAAACGCTATAGTTTGCGAGGCCAGCGACCCACAGAGAGATCAGGTAGGGGAACGCGACAATTCTCTATGGTAAGAGGTAAAATAAAAATAGCTTTTTAGTTTGTCATTGTTGAGATAAGGCAGTACTAAATATCAAAACCAATATGATCGTAACTTGCAAACAGAACTTCTATAACATGTCAAATAACATGAATCTATAACAGAAAAAAATACATGAATCCCTCACCTGGCATGGGCACACACGTGTCATCCGGTTCCGTCCACGTGTCTCTCGCCGTGCACATGCTCGTCTGCACGCTCGTGCACGTGTCCTCAAAATAATAGCACGCGTCACATTCATAAGCAGCCACCGTGCCAAAGTCGACCGGGGGTGGTGACACTGAAGTGGTACTGTAGTTGATGGGCGTGGGGTTGTTGGTGCATTGGATGACTGAAAAAGAGGGAGTTGCTATATAATGACATGTATCCTCAAAATAATAGCACGCGTCACATTCATATGCAGCCACGGTGCCGAAATCGACCGGGGGTGGTGAGACTGAAGTGGTACTGTAGTTGAAGGGAGTGGGATCGTTGGTGCATTGGATGACTGAAAGAGTGAGTTGGCATAGAGATCAGATAGATTAGTTTTAAATGTAAACATATTGTGATGGATGTTCTAATCGGAGTCATATCTAGTGTGTATTTTACTCATATATGTACATTGTTCATCGAATCACTTTCAATACCTAACCACGACGCTTCATCTGTGACCGGGACACATTATATAAAGATCTGGCTCCACCATGTGCTTTTATTCTTTTAAAACAGGCATGCTCTTTATATTCAAAGTTATAAAAAAAGCTCGAGCAACTCTTTTCATTTATGCTATATTTTGCAAGCCCCAATTTATTCCTACCTGTGCACGCTAAACTATCCAGTGTTGCCACTGTGGTATCACAATCACATGTAACCAGCTTCTCATTGCCAATATCCGTTCCGTCCATGATTTCGTAACCTTCGTTACACGTGATCAGAATATCAAGGTCATCGGTCAAGGTCGCCGTGAAAGTCGGGAAGGTCATGGAGTCGATTGCGGCTTGGCATGTGCTTGCTGGATGAAAATACAAAAGAGAATTGACAAACTATACTGTAAATATCATGGCATTATACTGTTTTCCGAAATTACTTATAACAAAAATTACTAAAAGACAATGGCATCAAACATTGGCGGATTTTAGAAGTTGCATTTTTTCCGATATACTCAAAGCCACAACTCTACTAATTAATACTGTAATTAATAAATATATTACTAAAAGACAAAATCGAAACTGGCATGGAAAATGAAAATAAAATATGTTTTGATTTACGAGTTGGTTTATTCAAAATACACAAGGAGCAGTCGCGCAAAAATTAGAACTTCATTACAACAATAAGATAAAAATAATATAAACATTGAGAAATCGGAAGCTAAACCTGAAACTTACCCAAAGATCTTTGACAAACGATGCCTCTTAGCTGATCGCAGTCCGATTTCTTGAGATCCCCGTTACCATCAATGTAAAAGCAAGGGTTGCTGAGATCTGGGTCCTCCCCAGCGAAATAGTAATATTCAGGGAAGGTGCCGTCCCAATATTGTAACGAATAATAGGTAGTGTTGAGTTGCAGTCCAATGTATAGGCCATTACTGGATTGAAAAAGAAATAAAATTTATGCGATTAAGATTTTAAAGAAAATATTTAATCTGTTTATGAGAAAAGGCACATTTCGTAACTGTATAGTTCTCAAAGACAAACAGAGTATGAATACCATAAGTTGTTATGAACCGAACCCAATAAGCCAGTAACCAAAAATGTGTTTCTTATCTATTTCCTTTCTTATCGATTACCTTTTAATATTTAAAATGTCATTATCTAGAAGCCCTTAAGTTAATGCTTAAGATTTCATCAGTTTTATTTTATGCTATAATGATATATAATATTTTCGAATTTGTAAATAGCTTACTTTGGTCTGTTAAGAGCTATCATATTAGCCATGTGTGCATCTGTATATGCAACTGCTGGTCCCTCGAATTGTGATATACAAAGGTCCAGGCCTTGAGCGTAGGTTTGTTCGGTTGAAACGGCCTCGGGACAGACGTCACTAAAAGCTTTTTAAAATAAATGATATATTAATTACGGTGTTAGTATACACATAGGCATTTCGGAAGGGCTATTGTGTCTTTCATAAACATATCACATGGGTCACTGTGTAGATAAATTATATATAACAAATAATGATGGCAAAATAAATTGTTTTATGTATTCTACACCATCTACGTATAGAAATACGGTGGTTCTAACTTCTCATTATCCCTAGCATTAAGCGTTAAGCGTTTAACGTTTATGCGTGCAAGGTTTAGCGTTTGTGTGTTTAATGTATACCATTTAGCGTTATTCATTGAATGCTAGATCTCACGCAAAACAAAACCATACAAAATAATGTTTTATGTTACATATGAAGTAGCAGCATTGATCGGCTGTTAACAATTTGAACTCAAATTATAGTGTGATAATTGTTTTTTTTTTCTAATCCATTGCATTAATTGACAGTGAAATCTTACTTTCTTCATCATTTCTAAACCGTGTCAGCGTGGCATTGCAATCTTCCCACGCGGCATCCGTCGAGTCATAAAAGATGCGAAAATGTCGACACATGAAGTTGGGTGCGGGTCGATATGAATAACCCCTGCAACAATAGGGCAGGGTAACATTTTATTACATGTCTGCCTGATTGTGTTGGTAATGAACATAGTGAAAATTTAAGTGGAATACATTTTCTGTATTTTTTCCAGTTGTTGCGTCATACATAAACAATAACAAACCACACCAGAATGCACGTTTTTTTACAACACATTGTTTACGATATTGCGTCACGAGTGTTGTTCATTGATGAAACGTCATGATACGATAAATCAATACGCGAAGGCGATTTTTAAATACAACGATTGTTTGACATGTTCTCGTTGAAAACATTTTAGATATTAATTACACATACTTGAGGTAATGATATGAAACGTATTTGACATTCAAACGTTTTGTAAATTCTTTATTACAGATAAGTGAAGAACTTTTTTGTTTGCTCATTAGTGACATCATTAAAATAGACATACGTTATTTGGTTTAAGCGAAGGGATATCCATTTATTACTAATATATTTCACATGAATAAGAATAATATATTGAACAAATAAATTGGTACAAACATGTAATAAAAATAATACTTCATATGTTTGAGAAAAGATTGGAATTTATTGCCCTTGGAAAGTGGAATGGACAGACCTCAGGCTACGCCTTCGGTCTGCGCATTCCACTTCCCGCGGGCAATAAATTCCCATCTTTGCCTCAAACATATGAAGTATTATTATAATATTAATGATCGCCATACGTGATTTACAGTTTTGTCAAGAGCGACAGGATGTTGTTCGAAAATTTCAAATGATTCATAAAAAAACAGTAATTATCACGACTGGCGTTATAAATGTCTATGAATAGTTAAAATAGTTTGTCGAATTAAGATACACGGAAGCAACTAAAATATATATGTTGTGAAAGTATGTGGTTTTTAAAATTGAATTTCTATTTGCGTTTATGCATCAGCTTATAGTTATTTGTGAGAAAGAATGCGTTGATTTAATTGTCATCATATTTTTTTACTGCATACGAGGTTCTACATTATCAATTATGAGTAATATTGTAGTCAGTAATAAAGTATGCATTTATTATATGCTTATTCAAAGCAATAACATATGAAAAATCGAGTTCATCTAGCCTTTACTTAGCTCCAATAAAAATATCCTTATTGGCGCATGGGCATATTGAAAGCCATGAGCATCCTATAAGGAATACATTGAAAAACACGGTTTGTCAAGGAAAAAGCCTTTAAAATCGTCCTATGTGGTCATGCCATGATAAGTACATGTAAAGACTCAAAGATTATGCCCCCTCTCCCCTGAGGGGCACTCAACGATTTATTCGGGTGAATGTTTATTCTTGTAGCAGTTCTTCCTTGCTTGCAACTTTTTCAGAACAGAATATTTTTGTTTTTTGAAATGATTATTTTACTCTGGGATTATGTTTGTAAATATGTCAACCGATGCAGCTGTATTTAAATTTGATCTCTTTTAACGAATCTGTGAAAGAATGGCCTCATATACATTTGATTTCTTGAAATCTTTATTCTGGTAGGAGATTGTAAATTTGCTTGCAATAGCTTTTCTGCGTTCCTTGCTTGGAACTTCAGAATAAACATTTTGATGAATATAAGAAAAAATAAATCGTTGAGTGCCCTCGTCCCCTCCCTCAAAAAAAATGTTTGCGTGATTACAATAGAAAAATTACAAAGATTTTATGCAAAGGTGTCGCTTTTCGAGCTTTTATTTTCGCTATTCTTTGTAAACGTGAACGCGGCCTAACGTAAAATTATTACATGCTTGGTGTTGTTTTTATTAAGAAAACATAAGGAGAGCCACTGGGCTTTCCAAAAGCCGTATTTTCCCGGTGACGCAATAATTGCTAATTTGCATATGTGTAAGCATTTATTGCGTCATTTTTGTTCATAGCGTTACCCTCCCGGGTTACATGCCGATTAACGATTTTAATCAAGAAAATTCAACTTCATGTTTTTTTATTATTACTTTAGGTCTTAATTATAAAACTATGTTAACAATAGAAACACAAAAAGCATATAATAAAAATAATATTTCATGCTTTCAGGAAAATACGGGATATTATTACATGCTTGGCGTTGTTTTTATAAAGAAAACATAAGGAGAGCCACTGGGCTTTCCAAAAGCCGTATTTTCCCGGTGACGCAATAATTGCTAATTTGCATATGTGTAAGCATTTATTGCGTCATTTTTGTTCTTAGCGTTACCCTCCCGGGTGACATGCCGATTAACGTTTTTAATCAAGAAAATTCATATTTCATGTTTTTGATTATTACTATAGGTCTCAATTATAAATCTATATTAACAATAGAAACATAAAAAGCATATAATAAAAATAGTACTTCATGCTTTCAGGAAAATACGGGAATATCATTGCCCCTCGGGAGACCGCCCGGGAGGGCCCTCAGGCTGCGACTTCGGGCCCTCCCGGACGGTCTCCCTCGGGGCAATAATATCCCGTATTTTCCTGAAAGTATGAAGTATTATTATAATCACACACCGTACCTGCATTTGAAATCGGACCTCCGCAAACATATATCTCTGCACTGGTATTGATGATACACAAAGAATTCGTTGTCGATCGAATCATAATTCTCAGCGGCCACATTCAGGCATTTTCTCGACCACGTCCATTTTTCTAGAAAGTAAGCAATAAGATATTTTTTATTAATTAGTCGTGAGGATTCAGTAGTTACAGGTTGCTAATGTTGTAAATGTATTGTTTTTATCTCATTTAAGATGGTTTGCTATAAACTTTACGTTTGAACCATATTGCTTTAGCACATTACTTAGAAAAAGTTTTGATATTCGATACTGTTTGGAAATATTCTTATAATGATTTTGCGACCCTTTGCTCGTGCATAACTTAAGGGCTTGGTTTAAATGCCACAAAAATAGAGTTTGTTGGTGGTTTGAAGCGTGGTTTGAAGGTAAGTTTGATCATTGTGGTCACACACTTACCTTGGAAATGGCTACTTACCATCCAAAATGCCTAAGCAACGGTCATCTTGCCCGCAGTCATACAGCGACAGATAAGCTAAAATACATTTTTATAGTAAGATCAACTCAAATACAAATTAAGAATAAAAATAAAAGACAAAAATATGACTTCATCTATAAACATATAACTCCATATTTAACAGCTTCACGAGTGTTATTATTATTATTATTATTATTAGTTTTCTGCTACATCTTTTCCTTCATTTGTCTTATATTGTTTGCATTCACATTAAATTGATTCTATTGAATATTTCTCTTTTAAAAATCATTTTTTAAATGACATAACAGGTAATTAAATTTCGTAACAAGTAAACAAATAAACGCTCATATTCCCTAATACAGTTTTCCCACAGAGTATATACCTGTTCATAAAAGCATGACACTTGCTCAGTGTCTTAACTGAAGCAACTTCTAATACGAATATTTTCTGATAAACACTTACGGTTATACGTTTGGCAAAGGAACGGTTTTAGATGGTTGGGGTCCCTTTTCTCTAGAACACGGTTTTTCAGCTTTGTTCCATAATGATCCACATCTATGACGATTTCCTGACCTTTGAAAATACTGTAAAAGAATATAACCAACTTAAATGTGATTCTAATTGTGACGTCTGACTTACTTAATTAGGGCCTGGCTACTTTGGAAGTTTTTTCTTGCTTTCCCTAATTAACCTTTTCTTCAAATGTCTTTCATATGGGAAACCCAAGACGCTACCTAAATACTCGTTGTTGTTTCTTTACATTAGAATAAATTGTAAAACAGGTTTATAAAGAGAAACAACAAGAACAAGCTTTGAATGTGACCAGGGCCCAATGTATCCATGTAGTCCGTGTCCTCTCGTTTTGAACGGCTTCTATTTAAGCCAAAACCCCGAGAAAATAATCTAGTAATTAAGACTTACCGTGAAGCATGGATTTCAGCAAAACTCTAGTTTTGCTTGTGACAGATATATAAGTAAAATCATTTTGATATTTTATTTGCGATACTATTCTTCAATTTAATTTATTTTTGGCTCTAAAGATTATGTTGAGAAGAAGCCACAGCTTAGTGGCAGAGCGCTCGATTATAAATATCAATGTACCGTGTTGAAGTATGATATGGATTGCTTGAGATTTTAGCGTGTGCTACGACACCGATTTTCCGCAATGCAATGGATTATTTTCATATCCCGGAACACTTAAATAGTTCATTACCATTAAGTGTCAGACCCTCTTTTTTCAAACGGTATGTTTCGTTGTATTATACAACATACAGTTAAAACCACTTCAATTTGGCAATTAGAACGAATAAACAAACACACGAATACGAATAAACGAATACACGAGTACTCATACACGATTGAACGAAAACAAATTAACGAATGTACGATTATATACGAATATACGAATGTATACGAATAAACGAATGTATACGAATACATGATGAAATAAATATGTAAAAAAAACGAATAAACGAATACGGACAATGTTGCTTGTGATAGTCAAATTAAAACTGGTTTTAACTGTACTACTTACGCCTGAACCTCGCTAGCTGTAATCACGTGACCTGTACTCCAGCGATAAACGAATCGCGTGTGAGCGGCAGAGGCGCCCGTGTGGTATTCGTCACTGGCGACGAATCCCAATCTGAAAAATAAAATGTTTCGATCATAATTACACTTAGGCCATAGGATAATGTGAAATTAGCTATTGTGAATCCGCATCTATTGCAAAAAAGGCAGGTTACTCAAGAATCGCATGCAGCGATTTCACCTTGCGGGACAACACGTTTTCTTTGTGGGACATTTTGTTTTTAGCCACGGCTTGCTATGCAAGACGTGGATTGTACTACCACTTGGTGTTAATGATTTAGTCATATATATATACA
>LQRL01168325.1:3161-26629 GCA_001703475.1 Hydroides elegans | reverse complement strand
TTTGAGGGTTCTATGTATAAAGACACCAAATAAATAAATTACCCTTTTTGTGTTGACATTTCTAAGGGAAATTAACACTGCTTATACATATCATATGCCAAAATCGAACTTTTTCAAAATCAAAGGCTATGTGTCTGCGGGAGCATCCGATACAAATTTGGTATTTATGTTTGGAGCTGTTTCATTTGAAACACATTAAGTCGACTGAGTGCCCTTATGCACGGAACCCTATAAAAAAAGCTTCCTTGAAAGAAGATGACTAGTTTCCTTTTTGTAATTTGCTCTTTAAAAAGGAAGATTAAACTTATTAGTATGAACATTATTAAAATTATATATTGATGATTTTGTGGGGTGTGAGCAAAACTGAACGCATACAACGAACATTTTATTGAAAACAAATAACAGTTACAAAATAATATTTCTATATCTCTAAAATACCCACTTACAATATTGGCTTTGTAGCATTAGTTGTTTGCATCAATAAACAGTCATCACTTAGTTGTCTATCCGAAACAATGAGTTCAATAAATATATATAAATATCTATTCATTTTTTTACTAATGTATTTGAGCTATGCTTGATTGTGGAGATATTAAAGGTTATAAACTGATAATTATACTTTATTTCATAAATAGTCAGCAAAAAGTTAAATAGATGAATCTTCAAAACTGCAATTATGTAGGATATGACAAATCTAAAGAGCATAAATACTATTTTATATTCATACAAAGATGAGCAAATTGGTAGAAGGTGGGTTGGTTAACCCATATCACAGTTTATTCCTGCAGAAGATAAACTAAGACGAGATGCTGAACTTTTGCAGCGTTTTCCTTGCACCTATGTAGTATATTAAGCATGCCAATGTACAGAGCCTTTCATATTCCAAAACACCGTTTCAAGAATTTGATACCTCGAGAGCTCGTTTATCGAAAGATTTCAAATAATGTGGCCCCGAGCCTGGATGAGTATTACGTTTCAAGTCATATCACGATGACTTGGAAGCCACATTTTATTTCAACCGTTTATTTTAATTTGAATGCAATTGTGAATACAATTGGTAAGCACAGCATATATTCTAGAGTCAGTTCAACTCCTTGACTATGCCACGGGTCTATTTGATTGCGGTTTTGCCATTCTCAACTAGCCGTCACCTCTCGGATGCTCTTCGATACAGGATGGGTTCGAGAGAATGATTCTTAGCGAACTACCATAACATCATTTCATTTTACTTGACTTGCTTGGGAACCAAATGCATCTCAAGCAAACCCGCCCCTCCCTTCCCTTTCCCTCCTTAAAGTCATCCGATTTAGGTTCAGCCTCCAGAATTCTGTTCCTTCTCGGGATTCCCCTCATTCCCCTCAGAACGCGCGTGTTCACTGCTTTGCATTAATTCGCCTTTGTGCGCCATTTGAATGTGTCGTATAAGAGTGCCCTCTGAGCGGTACTTGCGAGAACAGTGTCCGCATGCAAGTTTGCTCTGCTTCAAGTGGACGTTCTTCACGTGACGGGATAAATCACCTGGAGAAATTGATATAAATGTAAGCGAAAGATAAATATAAACTTTACGCTCTCTTGATAAAGAGGGAACAAATGTAAAGAATTTCAGTTGATTCCGGATTCGTTTTATTTAATTTGCTATATCGTCATGCATAGATTTTACCTACATCAAATATCATATAATAACATGGTATTTAACGGAAATAAGTAAAATAAAGAAAATATAAATACACTTTACATAAACTTTGATCTCGAATTCTTCGCGGATTACTGACCCTTTTCGGAAATGGTTTGATCCATTTTAACATACATACATAACAGTTAGTGTGGGTACTGGAATAGATCTATCCTTATTCTGAATTTCTCTAGTTTAGTGTTACTGACCTTTTTGCGAGAACGCTTTGCTGCAATGCGGGCACACGTGTGGCTTGATTCGCATGTGGAAGAGCACGTGCGTCTTCAGGTCACTTTCACGCAGGTAACCTTGGAAACAAAAGATAAACGATTGTATACATTAGAAACATCTTCACTTGATTTTCAGGCGTTTTGTAAATATAATACAATATATTTAATATAATATATTTAAGTGGTATACGAAGCATAGTATTCGTGCGTCTTCAGCTAATTTCTAGCAGGTATCCTGGGCAAAAAAAGGTAATGTAACCAACGATTCTTACAATTTAACCACAAACATTTATTTTATTTATTTTTTGCTTTTCGCTATGTTTTTTTAATGTTAATATATTAATGGTCCATCTTTAGGTCAATCTCGCGTAAGTTACATTAGATCTAAACGAATAACATTGCTATAGAAATCTATCAATCTTGAATGGGTAGACAAATATTTTTGGTTGCTTTTGAAAAAAGAAGAATTAAGTACACAAAAGAGTAGATATGTAGCGAAAACAGTCTGCGAAAGGATTTTTTGAAAATATAAAATGCTGACGCAATACTGCTTCTTTTTTTTTCTTTTTTATTTATCGTTTTTCGACCTAAAGGACAGTGTTCTGCAAACAATTTGCTTAATAAGCACTATTAACAATATACCAAATTTGCTTGATCTCAATAGAAAATTTACTTTATAAAATAACCCACTTTGGGCCTTCTTTCACAGTCTCTACACTATAAACTGTGCCAACATAGTCCTTATCGAATCAATACGTTCTTTAGTGCTAAAAATAGATACATGACGTATAGGGCATTCCCAATAATATTGCATTGGCAAGTGAAATCATAACAAAAGCACATGGGTCTTGTTGTTGTGCAACGATCAGCAGTTTATGGATATAAATGATACTTGCAAGCCTTTCGTTTACATTAACGGCTATTATTTGGAATAATTTGGGATATTTCTACAGCAAAAAGTAAGTTTTTATATGAAAATAAAACACTGTTTCATGATTAATCCAATATATAAATATATATACATGCATAATAAAAACATGAAATAAGAAAAATAATAAATAAAATATATATATATTTTTTTCGTAATCAAATTGTAATAGGGTAAGGCCCAGATAAATAAAGGAGAGACTAAATTAACAAGCGATCATGGGATTTCATTGTTTTTGCAATTTATTTTACCTTAAGGATATGTCAGACATGAGATTTGAATCGCCGACTCGGGTCGCCGACTCGGATCGCAAGTTACATTCAGTTTTAAGCCCTCCCGACTAGGTATGTCATATATGCGATTTTCCTTGCGATTTTTCTTAAGATTGTCCCTTATTTTGCAGAATATAAAATAAGAAATATTATGACATTACACAAATGCGAATGTTATGATAAAGATATTGATGCAGCATCTCTTATTATATTTGGATTAAACCATTAAAACAACACCTAATCATTTTTTTCCTCACTTTCATAACATTTTGAGAACGTCTCGTGGGGTACTCTCCATTTATGACGATAAATTTGGAAAAATATGGAAATATATAAACATACATGTATTCATTTATTAACCTTAATAAAATATCATTCTTACATCTGAAAATATATTCTTAACTAGTCAAAAATAATTCAGCAGCATAGATCCCTTTGATGTGCTTGCGACGCCGACGTTTGCGATCCAACATGTTGGATCGCATGAGACTGAGTCGGCGACGATCGCAGACCGTCGGCGATCGCGTCGCAAGGTATGTCACACTGCTGCGATTTCCCAGTCTCATCGAGTCGCAGACTGTCTGCGACGCGATAATCTCATGTCTGACATACCCATTACATTGATTGACACTTATGAAGGGCACCCCATGACCCATTTTTCAAAGAGTGGTTAAATCAAATTAAAACAACTTTTTGAAGACGAACAACAACAAAATACCCTTTTTTTGGACATAATTGTTTTGCGAAAAGGTGTTGCTTTTTTCCAAGCCAGCTGAGCTGTTTCTCCTTTTCTAGCCAGCTTGGAGCAGAAAAGGAACACCTTTTGCAAAAATTAAATTGTTGAATATAACTAAATCACCTATTGTGAAAAACGAATAACTGGTTATAAGACAATTGCGAGCAATTACAATCAATTTGCAATAAATTATTTTCATAAATTATCAAAAATAAAGAAATTTATCAAAAAAGGTGTTCCTCAAACTGCAAAAATCACCAAGCTAGAAAGAATTTTCTCAAAATCTCCAAGCCAGCTGAGATTTGGTGGGGAACACCTTTTTTGAGGAACAGCTCGTGGGGTACTCTTCACTTATCGCTTGTAGCGAAGTTAATCGCAAGTCAAACAAGCAATCTCTTCTTCCAAGAAGATATAACATCAATTGTATTGGTTATGTAAATTGCTCCTATGTTATCACAAATTTATTGAATGGCAAAAAGCCGATAAAATTATTCCTTGTAATTTCATGGAACCTACAAAGAAAGCCCTCAAAAGGAAAACAGTGAAAATCGCAAGAAGCAATGTATATCGCTCATTGTAAGTGATCATGGCCCTATACGTTTTTTTTCACATGAAAAGCCTACACTTGTAAAAATGAGAGCGTTCTTTTAATATACCGATATCCCTAGCTTTAAACCCGATGACCTCCAGAAAGCGGGTACGGGTAAAAAGGGGAGCAGCTCCCTTGTAACAGGAGCATAAATGGACTTTATCATAATCAAATGTCTGCTGTTCATTTTTCAGTTGTCTACACATAAACTTCAAGCAAGATGAAGAAGAAAACAAAACTAGGAATAAATAGTGGAAACAACCTCAAATTCGGCTATTATAACCCAAGGTATTTAGAATTTCTTAAAATCAACGACATATATGAAATTGATTTCTCTTCTTTATAAAGAGAAATTTCGTTACAGTTGACAATTATTCGAGAACCTTTAATACGTTCTAGTGCGGGCAGTGTTTTGCGGAATTTTCTGCGACCGAAACATTATTCAAAGAAAACATTGACAATTCTAAAGCGCTTGATCTGCTTTATTTTGAATTTTGAAATTTGAAACTATTCCAAACATTCCGCAAGTGCTTGGCCGCCCCCTCCTAATTTGTAAATATTTAAAAAAGTGTGCCATTAACTTGTATCAAGCTCATCACTAAAATAAACTTTTTGCAATTTTTATCCAACTAGAGTGACTTATGCAATGCTGATACCGGCAAGTAGATCAATTATAACGCTACCTTAAAATGCGTTAAATTTATCAAATTATTAATCAATTATTATTGACCTTTTCCGGAGTCGTAAATATGGATTCATTATTAATGCGTTAAACTTATCAAATGATTAATTTATAATTGTCTTTTTCAGGAGTCGTAAATATGGCTTCATAGTGAAGTACATTCGAAACAAACTCTCCAATATCGACATAAAACAAGCCGATTGCGACAAAATACACGAGAAAATTCATCAATCCATTTCGAATCGCATTGGAGACGGAGGGCTGGTGGAAGGCCTGTATCAACATAGAAAGGACATCCCTGATAGGAGCACCAGATGGAGATATCCCATTCATGTCGATGATGACAGTATGATCTACTCGCTCAATAAGCGCAAACGGTAGGTTGCATTTTAATGATAAACTTTATAGCTTATATACAGTAGAAGCTCGTCAAAACGAACACATCGGATCCACAAACAAATATACCAATTATATATCATGCTCTCATTTTGGTGCGATTGCTTTTTCTGTTTCACCTAATTGTGACATATTACATTTCTATATTTTGGTATATATGCTAAAAGTATAAAGGCGCGTTCACGCAAAATAAAAGCTCGAAAATAATGCCAAAAGCCCGTATTTTGCGTGAAAACAAGCGATAAATTGCTTTGTTTGAATGCAAAAGTGGCTTTCGGTTTTTGAGCTTTTATTTTCAACGCGCCTTAAAGCGTCAATTCTTAAGTTCCCGAATTCACAAAATCACCATCTTCATGCAATTTCTATCTTTATAGCTGGCACATCCCATCTCAAGTGGCACAAGAAATCGAGGCACTTCACCTGAGCAAAACCTCACCGGGGGGTTCCGATGACCAATACCTTCCAAAGCACATGCTCTCTCTGGTCGAACGCCACGCCTTTACCGAGGGCTGCCAAACCTCTTTCGGCACAATGTATGGCCCAAGACGTGTCACAGATTACCATGACAACCGAATTGGTCATGTGACTTCAAGGAGAGCATCGGCGAATTTGAACGATCTCAGGAAAAATGGTGAGGAGCGGCTAAGACAGGAAACGGAAGCAGAAAAATCGCAGGAAAAATCATCGCGAAACTTACAAAAATCGCCCCAAAATTCGCAAAAATTACGAAAATCGCAAAAATCGTCTCGGCATCGATCTGGCCACAATCAGCATTTTCGTGGCGTTCAACGAAAGGATCAAATGGCCATACCCAAGAAAAGGCTTGCAACTCCGGCTGACACAGAGTAAGTCAACTTGAGATAATTGGCAAGGTGCTCCGTGCAAGAATGGTAAAACTAAAGCTATGTTTGTTTCGATTCCGTAGTCTCATATGACTAAACATCATGGATCTTTAATCCTTCGAGACTTTTTGCACATTGTTACTTAGAGCCCTTGAATTAAGTTAACTAGATAGATCTATGTGAATGACCCATCAGACATAATACACCATGCCTATAGGGTTAGTTATAAGGCTATTTAGCATATAAATTGAAACCTTTGCTGGCATTAGTTAAAACTTGATCATAACCGGTTTTATTTTTTCAAACAATAAAAATCTTACTCAATTCAATGTAATGAATAAAAATGTTAATCTAACAATGATACGAAAGATTTTGAAGTCAATCTTTCGATGATTTGAACAACTAAAAGTGTTTTCTGTGTATCCATAAGCCTAATTATTCCTAAGGACACCACTAGAGAGTCTGCCTGTCCATAACTTAATTTTCATGATATAATGTACACAATGAAATAATTGGCATATTGTATTATTTTTTTTAGGATACCACAAGAAAGGCTGCCAGTCAATAACATAATTTTCATTACATGGACACAATAAAAAAATGGTAATTTTATAGTTTCTTAGGACACCACAAGAAAGTCTGCCAGTCCACAACATAATTTTCATTACATATACATAATAAAATAATTGGCAAATTGTATTATTTCTTAGGACACAGCCACTAGAAAGTCTGCCTGAAGTCCGCTATGAAGTGATCGAGGAAAAGCCTTATAATTCGCACAAATCACACGGCGTCGGCAAATGGGCTCGTCAGACTGGCATCGGTTGGACATTGAAACCACATGGCTCAAAAGGTAAGTTTTCTAAGTACATAGACCTGTCGATCAGTGAGTGGAACTACCCTAAATCGCAACCAGTTTTTTTTACCACTTTTTATTTGTCATAGACACAGCACGATAAGTAAATTTATTTACACCAAAACGTATAGTATGACCTTATAGATTCTATTATAAAGCATGACCATAATGTTTTGGTGTAAATGAATATACTTGTCGTGCTATTTCTATGACAAATAAAAAGCGGTTCAAAAACCGGTCGCGTTTTAGGGTTGTTCAATTTTATTCTTGTCGACAGGTCTATACCATGTAAGAGTTGAGTTAACCTGATCTAAAAAGAAGGCTCCGCATGAATAAAGAGTAATCCGGTTGTTAACCGAATAAAGTTGTTCTAACTGTTAACGGTTGGATCCACTTTTTTTTCTAAAAAGACTACGGGGTTAAACACTAGAGCAATCGTTGAACCTCTTAGCTGATAGTTCTATGTATATCTTTCTAATGTCTCTTGGACATTAAAATCTCGAGGCTAAAAAGGTTTTTTGTTTGTTTTTCTTTTCTCTTTTTCATCCTGTAGAAATTTGAAAAAAAAAAATATTAAGCTACTTAAGCTCAAATTATTACCGGTAATAGGCTATAATATAATTTTACTATTTTATAACGAAACCCAACATCGATTGATCTTGCCAATAAACATTTGTAGAGAAACTAAAATGTCGATTATATGTTTGCCTTTCATAGGTTTGAAGAAGTTCAAAGGCATGCGTCAAGAATGGGAACCAAGGAAGAACATGTTCAATCAAAAGGTGTACCACAAACTATGGGAAGTGTCTAATGATATAGATGATATGTATGATAACTCTTACTTTGATATGCATCCCATGGAAAATGATTTGGGTATGGAAGATGAATCTGCAAACCCAGTTCAAAATCGGAAAAGCTCGGTTCTTGGAGATTGGTTCGAGTCATTAACTGATAAAACAGTGAACAATCGATCCCAGAGAAAGCAAAGGATTATCAAAACTGATAAACAGGACAATTCAAATGATAAAATGCATAACGATGACGTCTTTATCAACCCACTCTCAGCATCTCCCATAAAGAAGAATGGAACAGTTTATGAGGACCGCGCTGATAACGAGAGTGACAATTTAGAAATGAAAAACACTACAGAAAACACTAATGAAAGTGGTAAACGAAAAAGGAAACCTAAAACGAAAGAAGCGGCAAATGAAGAGAAAAGACTGAGGAATCATTATTTGACTCAAATGGAAGATTTATCTAACTGTCACATGGTGAACTTCACATCAGACAGTATCACCCCAAAATACTTAGCTCGTCATTTTGGAGCTGCATATGTAGAGGGTTTATGTCTTCCGCGGAAGTTTTTCATATCTCTTGACGGTAGAAATAACAATCGAAAAGAGACCTGCCGAGTTTTATTCGAAGTTGTCGGTATGGAGAATACAATAGATTCCGTGGAAGACTCGAATTTCGTGTCAATCCAAAAGCTTAGGTAACTTATTCTATCTAATCAGGCATTAAGTCATATATGATATTCTTTGCTTAGGACAACGTGCTTAAAATTTGTTCACTAACGCAATACTCATCATACATATTAATAATTTGAAATTCCATGTATGTACCGGTACTCAACTTGTTTTAAATCATGATTAAGTTATAATGTTATAAATTGAGGAACGACTTTGCTTCAAAATATGTGGCTCCTTGAATATATCCGTATCCTTTGTCTTTCAACCTATGTCATTTTGCATTTACTTTCAGGTTGCGTATTGAAGGCGAAATCTCGGGTCATATCAGATATATTTTGGACAAAATACTTTCTGGAACAAGGGAGGAAGTAACAAGCACCGACCATCTGATGCGAACAATTTCACTGCAATTATCAAACAAAGACATACCAATTACTGGTACTAACACAAAGGCAAACCAACGTGAAAATCTACATAAAACATCAAATATCAAGCATCGAGACAAGTTTTTGATGATTCGAAAGATGTGTGATTGGAAGACTAACGTGTATGATAAGGAACAGGCACGAAATATTGTCAAGGACGAACTTCATTCCCATAGGGTATGTAAATGACTCTGATTCTAATACGAAAGACAACGCAGTATAAGTACATGTACGAATCTTACAATAAATAAAATATTCTTGATTGAACTGTTTCATTTCATTTTCCATCTTTATTGCTTCGGTCAGCTTCATAATACTCTCAGTCTAAATATAAAGCTTTATATTTAAACTATTATCATACTATGTATCGCATATTGCAATTTTCAGTATTTTCATAGCCATCGATGCCTGGAAAACATTGAGAGAGAACTCGGTAAACAATGTGATGTATGCTTTGGCAAATTGCAATTTCGCAATACCGAGGTTCTTGATGGATTAGCTTTGATTAATTGCAATCACTGGTTTTGTATGGAATGCTGGCGATACCACATTCTTCACAGGATTTTAGCAGGGGATACCATTTTGCAATGTCCGGTGAGTTTCATGAGCTTGGCATACATTAAATAAAGTAAACATTTGATGTTGTACATAAAAGCACAAACATCTATCGCCGAATATTTGGTTAATACAGTTTGTAAACTCCTAAACCATTTATTTGTTTGTTTGAGGATATGTGGCTTGTTCAATTTGTATCAATATATATTCTTAATGCGCAGATTAAAATTTAGTCAATTATGAGTCTTATATGAGAGAAAATACTATTTGTTCAATCGCATATTAACGATATATTTTATTATTCTGATAAACTTATATGAATCTATTGATATGTTAATTTCTTTCAGGGTTATAAATGCAAATCCGTTTTAGACAAAGTTTCCCTTCTGTCCATTGTATCTCATTCGGTCTACGAAAAACACGCCACAATGGCCGTAGACTCAAGAATTGACCGAGGGTCAGAATGGCAATGGTGTCCAAATAGTCGATGCGGCAAAATCGCCCAGGCATTGGTCGCTGGAAAAGGTAAGTTTTACTGTATAATGGCACGATACGGGTTACATATCATTGTGTTTAATAGTTTAAACAGCAGCACAGTTTAGCATCGTTTCATTTAATAACAGTATCATGAATAGTCGATTGTTAAAATGGTCTAGCACTTCTAATGTTGTGCTTTGTTAGACTACAAATGCGACATCTTGCAGTCATTCATGGTAGTTTGCATTATCTTGTCATTATCTATTAAGTTTCCGAAGCAATATTTTAAGTAGATTAATTATATCGTTACATCGATGTCCCTAAAATATAATAACACTATATCGTAATTGTAATATTTCCTATTAATAGATCCGGATGAGCATCGTGTTTGCGTGGTGTGCACGTGCAAAACCCAATATTGTTTCGACTGCAAGAAGGAACCACATTGGCCGGCCTCTTGTGATGCATTTATTGTTTATCAGCAATATGTCCGAAAGAAAAGTAAGAGCTATGATCACAATAGAATAGATAAGTTTAAACAGTACACTTATAAGATCGCCATGTAAAAATGCATATTATGTAAACAAAAACACCAGAAAACTAGCGCCATACACTGTGAAACATCTCTTTAAAGCTTAAACATTTGTCCAAAACAAATATCTTATTTTTTCAGGGAGTCAAACACTTTCGAAAGACATCGCTTTTGTCAACGTAAAAAAGTGTCCATCATGTAAGGAACCAATCAACAAGAATGGCGGTTGTTCGCATATGATGTGTCGATGTGGCTGTAGCTTTTGCTGGGAATGTCTCACCCCGTGGGCCCAACATGTGAGCAATGGACTCACGTGTGCGAAGAAGGTCCAAGAAACGGTAATTATTTTAGATTACTTACTTTACTATTAATATTATCACAGGAGTGCGAATCGGTTGACTGCTTTATCGTTCTTTATCGCTAAACGCCTAGCATATTACCAAGATGCATATAGGACTTAATGCATTAATAAATAAGGTGCCATATTTTGAATTATTTAAAGCCAAGACAATTTTGATTGCATTATTGACAAGAATTTAATATATATTTCATACGATGCAATAAATATGTATCTTTATCCCATTTCTTTTCTAGTCAATCACGTTGCATGACTTGGATGATCAATTAAATATAAACGACTACATACACTCATTGGCACTTCAATTTCGTGATTCCCGCACAAGTTGTACGCGGGATGTCTACCTTAAAATATTTCAACGCCTTATTATGAAAAAGAGGCGATCATCAGATAACATTGTAGGCCCAGTGGACTCGTATATTAAGCAGTATTACATCAATGAGCTGACTATGTTGGAGGAATTACAAGCATTCATGTATCAGGTAATTTTTTTATCTATTAAGGTGCTATCATATTTTTTAAAATCATATAATCTTAATGGACATGAACTCAGTGGAATTTGCACATGAAAAAATACTTATCTTACTGTAAAACTGGTATTGAGTTTGAATACTATTTAGTTTATACTTCATTCATCATTATAATCTCAAAATTCAATTCATTTAGACAATAATTTGACAATCGTGTTTTATTACTCTTAAATTAATGCGTTATAATGTTATACTATGTATTTTAATTGAAGGCGTTTCACATCTTGGAGTACAGTCTTGCATCCATCGCAATTTTTCCAAAGAAATCTGCTTCAAAACATTTCAAGAAAATCTCAGATGCGATTGTGATCGTGAAAGCTATAGATCTAGTAGGTTAAATACTATACACTTATAATAGCAATGCAAAACATATAGACTAGACAACAATAAACATGCATCTGAAAATATATGAAATCAGAGGGTATCACAATGTATATTTTCCATAACAGAAAGCATTCCTTAAAAATGAAACTTCAGCAAATGTTAATAACTAAGTGTATATAAACGAAATGATCGTAAATGAGTTTAAATATCTTTGTCATATATTTTAAAACTAAATGTGATGTTTTCAGATCTTACTTCAAACTACGACCAAAGTAGACGCTGCCGTTCCTATAAAAAGAGCATTTACATTGATGAATACTGCAGCAATAACACTAGAGCGGGTATCAAAGACTATACTGAGACATCAAAAGATATTAGAAGCCAAAAAGAAGCAAATGCATTGAATCATAATGTTAGACAAAACATGTTGAGGACATGGCCATATTTGACATATTAGTATTCATGGACAAGACCAAACATCAAATAAAATATTGGCACATAAAGGTTGATTCAAATCGACTTAAATATTGTGTGAAATAAGAAATTATACATTTGTTATAAGTTTAAATAAATATGTTGTTTTCATGCATTTTTATATATTTTTAGTTCTTTCTTCCAGTATTATGCATTTATAAGTTTTGTGTGATGCATTTTCCGTCACTAGTTATTTTGTACGATTCTTTTATGATCACATTGCTAAATATACCAAAACTGTTTCACATTTCAATGCGAAAAGCTTAGAAAAAAATAAACTATTAAACATCACATAGTATTATTTTTTTTTGTTCTTAACAAATTAATCAATAGTAGCAAAGGCAAGACAACCAAGACTATCCAGATACATTAGGCTACATCTAGCTTGACTTTATGATACATCTAAAATTGGTAATGTTAATTACGAATTGTTCCTTGGGCGTACATTATTCTAAAACAATTAACTATATGATTTACAATGTTTAACTTACAGTACACACGACAAGCGAATCAATAACGGTGAAACATTTTGTTTTAGCGTCAATTATCATGTTTTTTTTAATCATTACTTATATCATAACTAAACTGTCTGTAGCATATTTCGCTATATAAGCATTATTTATGCATTGTGTTATGCTTGACCCCGATAAGAAAATCGCTCTGAATGCCTTTTATGTTAAATGGGCTTCCCCAGCATATATATCTTACCATGCTCAGCACTGTGTTTGCCAACATATGCATTATCGAATCGATAAGCTGTTTTGCACTTATATATAGAAACATGACATATACGGTATTCCCAATATATTGCATTGACAAGCAAAATCATAACAAAAGCACGAGGTTTCGGTGTTGTGCATAGATCAGCAGTAAATGGATATATTATAAAGTGTAAACCCTTCGTTGTCATTAACAGTTATATAGGATAGCTTGGGATATATTCATTCGAAAAGGTAAGAGTTTGTTTCTTAATATTGGTTTGCGATAAGTATATAAACAAGACTGTCCAAGGACAGTGTGCCAAAGCTCGCACAGTTTATTTTCTATTTTTTTTTATTAAGGCGTTATAATCATTTCTTGATTTTTTTGCTCATGACAATGCACCAATACGTTAAAACAAAGCAGTTGAATTCTTATTTATTTATATATTCATCCAAAATAAAAATTATCAATGTATCAGCCATCAAACAACGCCTTATTAACCTTATAATGCATGAAAAATATATTTCATACGTAATTCATCAACAGAATGTAACGAGTCGTTACTTTTAATCAGTAACTATGAACTCCCCTAAATAAATGTAACCAATGTATCAGCCATCAAACGACGCCTTATTAACCTTACAATGCATGCAAAATATATTTCATACGTAATTCATCAACAGTATGTAACGAGTCGTTACTTTTAATCAGTAACTATGAACTCCCCTACTGTCAATAAATGGGTTACTCATTATTACTATGGGAGAACCATTATGCCACCTTGTTTGGTTGTTGTGAACAACACAATTTAAACTGTTGCACGGTGATAGGAAGCCTTATAACTTTTATCGCTCACGTTTAATGTACGCACAGCCCACATAAAAGGCATGTACGGATGCTTAGAAATTTCTAATATTTACATAAAAGAAATTGGCTAAATTGAAATAATTCAATCGATATTCATACAATATATACAAATTGCAATAAACTTAAATACCCAAATTTGCTCGATTCGAGTCGGGATATGTGGGTGGGTTTGACCACTTAGCATACTTTTAACGTTCATTACACACATCAATAACTAGGGGAAGTTGTACAGGGGAAGAAGAGCTTGTAGGTAAGTAGTGGAAATGGACTGCATCATAATCAAAACGCCTACTGTTTATTTCAGTCGTTCAAGATGAAGAAAAAAACCAAACACAGAATCAATAGCGGAAACTCATTCAAATTCGGCTATTATAACCCAAGGTATAATTTACAAAATTAAACAACGATTTCGTCAATTGAACTAAATATTCAGTGTTGAATATAGAAGGTTGTTCCGGATATACTTTTTTTGTCAGTTATATGCAAATATTCGCGGAATCCTGCTTTTGAATAGTGTCATGCTCTTGTGTTTAATATTTGATTTTATTCCTGAAATGAATATTTGGATTAACATTAACCAGACTCAATGAACATAAACTAAAATACATCCATTTCAGGAGTCGAAAATATGGATTCATAATGAAGCACATCCGAAACAAATTTACAGCTCGTGACATGACATTTGCCGACTCCGAGAGGCTCCATGAGAAATTGCTACTCAGCGCTTCACATCGCATCGATGACGGGGGTTTGCACGAAGAGTTGTATCGCCACAGAAGAGATATTTCCGAGAGGCAAGCCAGAAATAGATATTCCCGTATTGTTGACGATGAACATATTACATATTCGCTCAATAAACGGAAACGGTGAGTTCATTGTACAATTATCAACTGTACTCAGTAAAGGGTGCATATTAACGCTATAATTTATAGCATATTATATGCTTTACCAAGCTAGATAAAAATGCAACAGGTTGATGTTTTGCTGTAGTTTTGCTTTTTGAATTGGCTAGAAGTAGTCAGACAGTAATTACTTTTATTTGTAAATTTTGCCTAATGATGAACGTGGACTACATGTACAGATATGTATAGAATAATTAGAAACAAACCACATAATATATGTGTGATTAATAAAATCATATTTCGCATTAAAAGCCATGCAGACAAAACATAGAATCTCATTTAATAGAACTGTCTTAATGTATATTTCTATATGTCTTGCACATAAAATAAATATTGAGCACTATGTATTCAGTAAGCGAATTAATTAATTTATTCAAATATTCAGTTGGCAGATTCCATCTAAAGTGGCGAATGAAATCAAGCATCTCCATTCAGACCAAATAGCACTCGGACCCGATGAACAACTTCCAAAGCACATGCTATCTCTCTTAGATGGTCATGCATATTCCGAGGGCATCAAAGCCCTCCATTGGGGTTTCGGCGGAGTGTATGGACCGAAAACAATAACCGATTATCATGACAATCGCGTCGGTCATATCACATCAAAGAGCTTATGTGGCGCGAACTGGAGAGATCTGAGGAAAAATTGTGAAAATCTGGTGAAAAATCATGAAAATCAGATGAAACAAACAAAGAAGGAACAGTCGCAGACATATTTGGGTGGAAATCGATCCGGGCATAATAAGCATTTTCGTGGCATTCAACGAAAGGATCAAATGGTAAAAAAATACAAATGGAAAGGCAAAACTGAAGAGTAAGTAAATGGTATAACTGTTTCTTTTTTTTCATTTGCAAGACATGATCCACAAAAATACTTTGTCCGATATAATTATTTGATAATATAGTTGAGTATGAATACTAAAAAACTTGCATCAATTTGTGCAGCTTCTAATAGAAAAGGTTAACTCAAGTTTGTCTATATGATAAACCATGTGAATGTTGGTTCCACATTCGTATCAGGATTTGACTGTTTAAATTATAATTTTTGATCATGTTCTATCAAGAAGTTTAAGTAAAACTTTGCAAGTTGTTGTCCCAATGTTGAATATGTAGCCTCTTGTCGTTACGGTTACATTCCATACATTGTTATGATTAAAATTACAAATTTTATACATTAGAACACCACTTGAAAGTCTGCCTGAAGTAAGATATGAAGTTATTACAGAAAAGAGTTACAATTCGCACAAATCCCACCGTGTCTACAAATATGCTCGCAATACCGGTATCAGTTGGAGATTAAAACCACATGGCTCAAAAGGTATGTTTTCCTCTGTGTGTTATCACTTATTGAACCATCGCTTTACTGCTAAGCTGAGTTGTGTATTCCTTTCGGTTTCATGACTGAGTACAGCACTATTGATTGTACATAAAGTGGTACATTTGAAATTTAGTAGTAAAGTGGGTTTAAACATGACTTACCAAATACGACATTTTTAAGAAGTGCTTGGACCCACATGTACTATGACACAAAATTAACAAGCTTAACAAAAATAAATAAACAAATGTAAGCTTTATGCTTGTTTTGAAGGTTTGAAAAAGTTCAAAGGCACGCGTCGAAACTGGGGTCCCAAGAAGAACATGTTCAATCAAAAATTATACAAAGATCTCTGGGAAGTTCCTTATGAAACAGATGAACTGTGTGCTGACAGCTTCGATTATGACGATCCGATGGATAATGACCGAGAAAGTGAGGTTAACTCGATAAACTTGAATCAAAATCGGAAAAGGCATCCAGCTCTAGGGGAGTGGTTTGACACATTAACTGATAAATCACTTTATATATCACACAAAAAGCAAAGTTTTATTGAAAAGGATAAACAGGACAGTTCAGAGAACAAAACGCATTACGATGAGATTTTTATTTACCCGCTATCAGGTACTCGAATAAAGAAGAATGGAACTGTATATGAAGATCGCGATGATAACGTAAATGGCAATTTTGAAACGAAAAACTCGAACGAAAACATAAATGGGAAATGAAAAAGGAAACCTAAAACGAAACAAGCTGCTAATGAAGAAAAAAGACTGAGAAATTATTATTTGGCACAAATGGAAGATTTATCGAGCTGTCACATGGTTAACTTTACATCAGACAGTATCACTCCAAAATACTTAGCTCATCATTTCGGAGATGCATATATTGAGGGTTTATGTCTTCCCCGAAAGTTTTTCATATCTCTAGAGGTTAGAAATTACAATCGAAAGGAGACCTGTCGAATTCTATTCGAAGTTGTCGGCATGGAGAATGAACTTTATTCTTTAGAAGACCCAAATTTCGTCTCCATTCAAAAGCTAAGGTATTTGATTTTGTCTTAGATTACGTTAGTTCTTTGTTTAGGAATACCTTAGGAAAAATCACAAGCGTCTTAGATAACCATATATATTTTGGGCATTCAGTTATTTTCATATATATAATACTTGATATTTAGTATATCTATGATCGTGACGCGTAAAAAAATATATTTGTTTTTCTAAAGATATTTTCATATTCTCTATCTTTCATCCAATATCATGCCATTTTCAATTACATTGTACTTTTAGGTTGCGTGTCGAAGGTGATATTTCAGACCGTATAAAGTACACCATAGAAAAAATAATTTCTGGAACACGGGAAGAAGTAACATGTACCGACCATCTTATGCGAACAATTTCCCTGCAATTATCAAACAAAAACTTTCCAATCATTAGTAATAATTCAAGGGCCGACCAACGTGAAAACTTAGATAAAACATCAATTAAAATGCATCGAGACAAGTTTTTGATGATTCAAAAGATGTGTGATTGGAAGACTAACGTGTATGATAAGGAACAGGCACGAAATATTGCCAAAGACGAACTTTATTCCCGCAAGGTATCATGTATTCTTTAACTCGAAATCTAGACGGATGCAAAATATATATAGTGCTTTCCTTTAGGGCAAGTTATCGGCGTTTTAGACCATCTAACAAATCTTAAAGGCTTAAACCACTATTCTTAACGAGAAAATGTAGCTTCTGCTGAATTATAAGCTTTTGTGTTTAGATGATTATCAAATCAAGTGTCTAATGTTGCAGAATATTCATGTTCATCGATGCTCAGAATCCATCCAAGGGACATTAAGCAATCAGTGCGATATATGTTATGGGCAATTGCAATTTAGCAATATCGATGTATTTGATGGATTAGCTTTGATTAACTGCAATCACTGGTTTTGTATGGAATGCTGGCGCTACCATGTGCTTCATAGAACTTTGGCAGGGGATACAGCTTTGCAATGTCCTGTAAGTACATTTGTACAGATTTTCAAGGATCTTTTGATTCATGAAAAAATATAAACACAAAATTGGTATAGTTTGTGAAATGATCATATGCCTGCAATTATATGATTTGGTAATTCTGTCCGATAATTATCCGTTGATTTTTTTGTGAATTTCCCGTAAATAGTAATTTAACGTTGGATTCAGGACTACAATTACACAATATTTCTGTAACTGCTTAACAATAAAGAATAGGTTCTAATATTTCCAATCAAGCATTGAGTCTTTAAAAATGTCTAATTCACATTTCTAGGGCTACAAATGCAAAACAGTTATGGACCAAGTATCTCTTCTGTCCATTGTATCTCATGTTGTCTACGAAAAACACACCACAATGGCTATAGGTTCACGCATCGACAGAGGATTGCAATGGCAATGGTGTCCAAACAGTCGCTGTGGCAAAATTGTACATGCGTCTGTTGCAGGAAACGGTAACTAACATGTTCATATTAGAAAAGGTTAATAAGAATTTGGCTTTTATATGCATATACCTATATTTGATTCCATTGAAACCTAAGCCTAGGCATAACTTCGATCATATCATGACACTTCTTATCAAAATAACAATGTTTTCGATTTTATGATTTATAGATCCTGACGCCCATCGTATTTGCGTTGTATGCACATGTAAAACCCAATGGTGCTTCGACTGCAAGAAGGAACCTCATTGGCCGGCCTCTTGCGAGGCATTTGTGGTATATCAGCAATATGTCCGAAAGAAAAGTAAGCCGATTTAATATGTTTACAGGCAATTATTTTTTTTTGTATTCAACATCATCTACAAATGGATTATGAAAGAGAAAGTCCAAAAAAATTAAACAATACCAGGGTTGAAAAAAGCTAGACATTATACTCTTGAATCTAAATAATCTCTATACAGCTTACACGATTTTTGATTTAATAATTCATTAATCAATCCATTTTATTAATCTTTAATTGATAAATCAACCATTTTCAGGGAGTAGAGCACTTTCAAAAGACATTGCATTCGTCAACGTGAAAAAGTGTCCATCGTGTAAGGAACCAATCACCAAGAATGGCGGGTGTTCTCATATGATATGTCGATGTGGCTGTAGCTTCTGCTAGGAATGCCTAACCCCGTGGTCTAAGCATGTCAGCAATGGTCTTACGTGTGATCGGAGGGTACGAGAAACGGTAAGGCATTTGAATGCATTTAATCGCAGTGATTATTATAATGATGGACACTTGTTTACACATTAATCAAGTTCCGTATCTTTTCAAACATCTTTGCAGAATTCAACTTTTAAGTCTTAATGTCCACTTTTTTACAAGGAAAAAAAACGGGTAAACAGTGCAACTTTAGCTCTCTGTACAAGAATTAAAATATAAATTATACATTAAAGCCAAATTAAAATATCGTATAAAACATACATGAAGCATTAAACATGTTTTATCCCATTTCTTTTCTAGTCAATCATGTTGCACGATTTGGACAAACAGCTGAATTTGAACGAATACATTCACTCACTGGCCCTTCAATTCCGTGATTCCCGCACAAGTTGTACGCGCGATATCTACCTTAAAACATTTCAACGCCTTATCATTAAGAAAAGTCGAGCAAATAACCTTATAGTAGGTCCGGTGGACTCATATATCAAGCAGTATTACATGGATGAACTGAATATGTTAAAGGAGTTACAAGCATTTATGTATCAGGTGATATTTGATTTATTCATATTCTTGAAATTATTGCAAAGCGCATTATCTTAACACAAAAGCGCTGTTACTCTCCGGTCTCCTTTGTTTATATTCAATCATGAGACCGGAAGTATCGTCCTATTTAATGTGCGATATCTACATTTAATCACACTTGCTGTCGTATAAAGAATACATAGCTTACTGGAAAATGCGTAACCTAAATATTTAAACATTTAATCACACTTGCTGTCGTATAAAGAATACATAGCTTACTGGAAAATGCGTAACCTAAATATTTAAACAGTAAATGCTACTTAATGTATTAACTCACCTGAAAATTAAATTCATTTAGACAATCACGTCAGAAAAACCAAAAACTTACCATCGGTACTCTTTAATTTATATGTTTATTCATATAATTAACATTATTTTATATTTTCATTCGAAGGCATTTCACATCTTGGAGTACAGCTTGGCTTCCATCGCTATTTTCCCAAAGAAATCCGCTTCTAAGCATTTAAAGAAAATCTCAGATGCGATTGTGATAGTCAAAGCTATTGATTTGGTAAGAATCCATTATTTATCAAATAGGATTTATTGGGTTACTGAGTAAGGTTTAAATCATTTCCGAATGCTAACAAATATTTAAGTAATTATATTTTCATATATAATATTTTATAACATTAAGATTCAATATAAATAGCATTTTCGGTGAAAATATAGTCATCTAGCAATCTCACATTTTCATATACGGCTCTGTAAAAATTGTCATTATATTGATCAATCTAAAATGTAAAACACATATATTTTCAGATTTTACTCCAGAGTTCGACCAAAGTTGATTTGTCCAACTCTATCAAACGAGCAATCTCATTGATGGACACTGCGGCAAAAACATTAGAGCGCGTATCAAAGACTATATTGAGACATCAGAAGATATTGGCGGCAAAAAATAAGCAGCTTCATTGAAGTGATTTCTGGACTATTGTAGGGGAGGGGATGTCAATTATAGATCAATTGTTTGATCTAATATCAAGATAACTTCTACAAAAGTACCTATCCGTATACATAATTCGTACTCTTTTTTTCAGTTGGAAATACAGTAAAACCTGATTAATCCGGACACCCATGGGACTAAGCAAAAGTGTCCGGTTTAGCGAGGTGTCCGGTCTAATCAGGTTCATATCTTTTTTCATCAATTTTATGAAAGGTCTAGTGTTCTCATGTATGTGGTTGATTCGTTTACAGGTTAATGGAGAAAAGGCAGAGGATATTATGTTTCAATATATATTTTATTTTTCAGCCATTCAACACCTGCAAAATAGAAATTAATCGTTTTTGGTTGTATTTTTTTTTTGAAATTTCTCATATGTTTCATTCGTTGACAAGAAATAAATATGTAAAATCGGTATTCAACTATGTTACTCACAATCTAAGCCAAAAAGATGTGTTCATTTACATTTGAATATGGAAGCGATACCCCTCCCTCAAAGGACCCGTCTAAGCTTTGAAACTTAGTATGATGTATTTTAAGGGTGTGGTTTCGTGTCACAACTAAATATGAAAACGATACCCCTCCTTCAAAGGACCCGTCTTAACTTTGAAGATTAGAATGATGTTTGCTAAGGGGTGTGGTTTCGTGTCACAACTGAATATGAAAACGATACCCCTCCCTCAAAGGACCCGTCTTAACTTTGAAGCTTAGAATGATGTTTACTAAGGGGTGTGGTTTCGTGTCACAACTGAATATGAAAACGATACCCCTCCCTCAAAGGACCCGTCTTAACTTTGAAGCTTAGAATGATGTATATTAAGGGGTGTGGTTTCGTATCACAACTGAATATTGAAACGATACTCCTCCCTCAAAGGACCCGTCTTAACTTTGAAGCTTAGAATGATGTATATTAAGGGGTGTGGTTTCGTGTCACAACTGAATATGGAAACGATGCCCCTCCCTCAAAGGACATGTCTAAGCTTTGAACCTTAGTATGATCATTTTAAGGGGTGTGGTTTCGTGCGACAATAAAGTAAAACTGCTGAATGTACTTGATCCATGAGCCCTGATCCCTCTCTTTATAAGGCATTTGTGGCTAAAACATAACATTCAACACAAAGCCCATTTCTTATTAATCCCTCTTTCTGCATAAATAGTTTTACAGTGTAATTTGCATTTACGGAGAGCTTTCATTTGGGTAAAATCTTAAAATCATTTTCGGACATAATTTGTCATAAGTGATTTACTGTCCGGATTAGTCAGGTAAAATACTTATATAATTCAATATTTTGTTGCGATTTGGGTGTCCGGTGTCCGAAGTAGCGAGGTGTCCAGATTAACCAGGTTTTCCAATGATATAAAATAGAGGAAAATAAAACGGGACTGAGAAAAACCGTCCGGTTTAGCGAGGTGTCCGGTCTAGCGAGGTGTCCGGTCGCAAGGTTTTACTGTACATAATTTGTCCATTTTCTGTATGGATTCGAACATGCAACATTTGGACACTGAATATTTCTTTAAATTATTTATAAATTTATATTAGAGTTGCTAAATAGCTGAAAGCTTTAATCCTTTGTAATCATGTTCAAGTTTTGAGTTTGTATTAATCTATTCAATTGACGCACATATATTTATATATTTTCATCTGCCAGTGTTATGCATTTATGATTAGTATGTGATATATATTTTTCTTTAAATGTTTCTTTAAAGTTTTTACGACATATCCTTTTCTTACATAATCATTAGCAAGATTTCAATATTGTTCTTAAATCACCTTGTTTTATATAAAAAGCTACAGAGTAAAATATTATCATTGAATTTATTCCTTTTCTGAAATACCTCCAAGTTTACTAAAACCCATGACTTGTAATGAATAGACCAAGAACAGATCAGAGTCGTTTTAAGGCCAATGGGCCTCAAGTAAACGAGATTTTGCTGTGCCTGTCTAGCGATGAGAACAGGACAATATAAACAGTACCAATAACTTAACTAACCAACCCACTAGACAACATTGCATATCCAATAAAATACCTGAACTAAACGATACAATCCGAACAAATGATCAATAAAAATCAAGATGTTCAACAGTACCTTTCTGGCAGTGAGGACAACGGAACGGGTACGAATTCGTGTGAATGAGACGATGTCGTTTCAGGTCGCACTGCTGCAAAAACTGCCGACCACAGGTCTCACATCGGTAGCGGTACTCATCCTATACAAAAGAAGGGAAACAATTATTAAGAACTGTTATGTATAAATGCTTAGAATAGTTAAAGTATTAATCAATAATTCGATTTCATCATAAACAAAGCGCATAAGAACCCTTCATTTTTTTTTCATCATTAGTATCTTCTCTCGTTAAAAAAAGTCTCATTACCATATACTTTCCATATTTTTAATTTTACAACGAACATAGATATCATCTACAATATCATGGGTACACGAAGTCCAAAATTTCGTGTTGGCTTGCTCGGAGCACAATCGCGCCCATGCTTACCAAATCCTACATTGTACAATACCTTTTTGAAGATGGTGTGAATCATGCGATGTCGGTCCAAATTTGCCGGTGTACTACACGTTGTCGAACACAGCTCACACTTGTACCGCATCTGAAAAAAAAATTAAATAACGAAATTAAGTTTAT
>LQRL01168320.1:4676-16207 GCA_001703475.1 Hydroides elegans | reverse complement strand
GTAGAATAAAAAAATGAAGGGAGGGCAGGGGATGTTTGGAATGCTTGTGAAGCGTGTCATAGCTGCTCTCAAGATTAAGTATCACACGCGTTAGTATTCAATAGCAGGATCAGGTCTGGATCGGGATGGGAAATGGAAGGGAGGGGATGGCTTTACGAAAAAGGAATTCAAAAAGGAATAATGGAAATGCTGCATATGCCTCATGGTTATTTCTTAAAATGTTGAAGATGTTAGTGAATTTGTTTTATTGCAATACGTTATAGTAACCAACAGCGAAGTAAATGAAAGTTCGAATTACATATCTTGTTACAAAAAAGTGTTATATCTTTTAATACGCATTTGTTTTTTTTTTCAAGTCCACTCATTTTTGTATTGAGATAAAAATACCAATATATGCCATCAAAAATAGAAAACAATATATAAATATTGTAAATTGTTTTGTAGAAATACATGTTTAAATGTAAATTAGAATATAAGAATGCATGTATAATCAAAATTTGACCTTCGATTTTAAGAACGTTTTTAGTCCAGAATCGCGGTGATTCTGGATACGATACGTCTGGACACGGCCCTTCTAGACCACCAAGTCGAATGTTTTTGCTGAAATATGAAACCACATAAATCTAAATCCATCACAATTTTGTTTTGTGGAGAAAACACGAAAAATGTGCGTGAAGAGATAAACAAGACCTCAGGTACAGAGCGAATATAATCGCTCTACTTGAACATCGAGAAATGCGCAAAAACAAAACGTGTGCTCGCTAATTTTAATTTTGATAGTTTCGAGTATGTTTATGATGACTTTTGAGATGTTGCTTTGGGTTAAAATCTGTCCTGGATCATCGCTGTTTACAATTATTCAGATATAACAAAGGAGAAAGGTTAGCAAGACTCTTGAACTATTAAAAGCGACATTCATTTCAAATACGGATTTGATTTTTTAAATGTGTGGGACTTGAGATAGCGGAGCAATATGTGTTTTGTTTTTGTTAAAGATTTAAGTGTTTTAAGAGGAACTCAAACAGTTAAAAGCGCAATTATTCAGCGAGACAATAAACAGAACTTTTTTTTCAAAAATATTCATAAAACACATTATTTTGACAAACTTATATAACATGTAAACGATTCTTAATAAATTGATAACGTTGATAAACAATTGAAAGAATTTAAAACATTATATTAAATGAGTATTTCATTTCAAACTTTGGAAACTATTATAAACATAAGAATGATTTTAGGATCTCTATAAATAAGACCAAATCGCGCTTTGTGTAAAATATGTGTTCCTAAATGTGATAGATTGTATAAAGTTGGAAACTGGATTTCGATAGGATAGTTAGTCGAGTCGATTCCTTAGTGTGTTGACAATTCATTTTTGAAGCGGGATTTCGATTGCTTGGAGTCTAAATATCACATTTGGATAGACTCTAGAGATTGGTGTCAGTGGATTCTAGTTGGATTCTAAGAATGGCGGGTTCAAGTACTATGGTAACTGAAACCATTGCAGATGCCTTTAGTGCTCTGCTCCGGGCGAATAGACTCAAAGTGGACGCGCCGACTCAGGACATAAACATGGATCCATTTTCAAGTAAGTTGTATTTTTTATTGGTGAACTCAGCGAAAATATATGATTTGATGGAATAGCAAAAAAATCTAGTAGGCCTGCATGCCATGTTATCTTGGGGTCGCTGGATCGATTCCCGTTTAGAATCATTTGGCCTTGTGTTCCGTATTCCAAACCTAGTGAGTTAAACCAACGGTTCAAGCAAACCCGGTTGACCTTACGCTAGACGTGTACGGACAAGACGTTGAGCGAACGCTCTACTTTGGGCCCATATGAAAGTTTTCCGGATGTCCTCATTCGTCGTTGCACCGACGTCGCGTCCGATTCATACGTAAGCAATAGGTTCTTTGGACGCCGGGATGTCAAAAGGACTTCCGGAAAACTTTCAAATGGGCCAAAGTAGCTCAACTTCTCAACGTCACGCCCGAATGCGACGTACATGTACTATAGAAGACCCTTGCCGAGCGGGTGGGAGCAATGCGTTGGCTGGTTTTAATTTTCGCCTATTTGCATAAGACGTCAAATGATTTAAATATTGCGTATTTGTTGCACAATGAAAATTCGCCAATAAATCGGTTGTCTGTTGGTATTGAAGCAACGTCATCTAAACACGTTGGTGACATGTAGTGGTAAGAGCATGGCTGATCCGCGACGTAAAAATGGCGCGTCATTTGTTATGCTTAGCGACGTTATAACCGTAATCTATCAAGTTTGCCGTCCAATGTAAATATTAAAACATATGTTTAATAACGTACTTTTACTTAATTAAAAAAGCGGCGATTTAATAGGTGTTTTAGAACCGGTCAAAACTATATAGGGCCTATGCATCAGCATACATGTTTAAAAATTCGTTCATTTCCTCCTGATAAAATCTTCTTTATTAATCGGAAATTAAAATGAGCTAAACTTTAGGTAAACATTGCTCAATAGCTATAGAAAATCACATAGAATTAATATCATATTACCGAGTAAAATGTTGGATTGAAGATATATGCAAACACACACACATAATGATAATACATTATTTCAATGTAAACAACATTTGATTGTACAAAAAATCGAAATTACTCAAATAAAATTATGAATAAAATGGACATAAAACAATACGTAGAATATTGTTTGTAATATCATATGGAATTCCGAACAATACCGTCGTGACCTTTTGCTACGCCTCACTGCATGCTGTTCCGCCCAGCTTCACTCTTCAACGACTACAATTTCACATTTCGCAAATCAAAGACGGATCCATATGGATACAAGAACCTACAGGAGTTTTCAAGCGCAAATCTCTGGCTACAATTCCAATGCCATGATTTCATTGGTTTGGCTGTTTGAGCCAATGAGGTTGAGGCGTTGTGTATTTAGTACATGCATCAACACTGGGATGAAGTTTCATAGGAGCAAATTAGCAATACGGGGTCTAACGGTTTATCCAGAGATGGATGGATCTGCTATAGATTACAGGGCGATATCTATGAAATATCTCCAGGGGTGCTCCCTGTGTTCTGTTTCAAGTCCATTGGAAACTCGGGAGGGAACGCCCCCGGTTGCGTGTAGGGAGAGCCGGGAGGGGATGTTGAAAGCTAGAGACGATTAATGCCGATTATCTATCATGATTAATCGCTGTTCAGTTCATCTGGAGATAGTCTAGAGTAAAATTGTACCAAAAAGTGCGCTCTAAAGCTGCTATATATCTTAATGAAATTGCTCAAAATGAGAGAGAATTTGGGTATGATTCTAGAGAGATTTCGTGAGGAATAATGAAGTCCACCAATGGGCGTTCAGCGCTAATATATGGACTGTCGGGGGATTATTGGGAGATATCAGTAGCAACGAAATGTAGGAAAATAAACTCAAAAGAAAAGACCAGCAATAACTCGCGCGCTGCCTGACCCACGGATACTAACTCAAACAAATTGGATGCAATCGACGTGCGATTTTATGCACTGTATTAGTATCAAGTTATCTATGAAACGGCGACTTTTCAGTGGAAAGGCGAACGTAAATATTCGACGTAGAAAGCAAATTAAGCGAACCGTTATCATACATTGGATTGAACAAATCACCCCTTAAGATTCAGTGCAACAACGCGAAAGGTGTGCGCGCGCGTCTCTATTTTATCGCATTTTTTCGCTGGCTACTTTGGACCTTTTTATGGCAACATAAAACCGTCACATTTCTGGACGCCTTATCCAACCGAACGCGGGCACACAAAGTGCAAAAGCTTGCGCGGCGCGCGCTCCAATCATTTTACGCATTTTAAACTGCGCTGTGCGGATTAATTTGCTTACGTCACAATACTACTTTACGCGTATGGATACTGGGACACTTAGCACTCGGCCCTCTGCTGGCTTCAGTATAGCGTCATTGATGGCGGCGGAACAATTAAGTGACAACGGTTGTGGGGCTTACCCGCCCGCGTATGGATACTATCCCGGGGGCCTGACGGGTCACCAGGCTGTGAACTCTTCCGCGGAGTATTATTATGGATGGGGACACAATTTGTCGCCCCCGCCGCCGGGGACGTATGGGAGTGGACTCAAAGGAATGGAAGGTATAGATTTAATAGAAACAAATGATATAATCTAAAGAATGAGTACCAATTAATTGATGATTAATAAACTCATAATGGGAATCAACAGAATTTGCTAATTTAAGGTGTAATAGCAAGTCAATTGTTTAGATTGTTATTCATTAAACAATGAAGTAAATCCAAAAAATATATTGATAATACAGAAATATATCTATAATTCAAGTATCAAAAACATACTTGCGTTTTTTTTTTGCGTAAGTCAAGATTAAGAGCTTTTTTTAGAAGTGTTCTCTCTACTTTTAGATAATGCTTAATTATATAGTATGCACCACTATTTGACGTTCTTATTTTCATATGATATAATAGCTTCAAAAGTAAATAAAATATATAGCATTCTATATTTCGATCGCTTAAACCAATCGAAAACAATTTATACAATGGAAATTCTAGAATTATCTTTTTTTTAAATAAATAAATTAGTAAAAAAGATTTTTTGTAGTCAAATTTATATATTTTTTTTTGCGTTCCTTGAATTTTTGTTTCTTAAAACAATTTATATTCTAATAACATTTTATTTTACAAATATCAATTACTAAATGAGTTTTAACTATAAACATGTTTGGTAATACTCAAAATGTACTCAAATTCTACATTCAGGTACGCACAATAGTTTGATCGTTTTAAAATTCAAGATAGGTATTATTCAAGCTAAAGAAAGGATTGTAAAGACAATCATATTTTTCAAAATATTTTGCTTGTTTCATAGTATGAAAAATAAAAATATAGGATTATCGTTATCATAAAAGATAGTGTAATATCACGGAACGTCTATCTAGCTATATACTTTAAGTTTAATCTTAATTAGCATAAAATACTAACCAAATATATAAAGCATACAACCTTGCACAAAACAAAAACTTCAATTTAAACCGATCGCGTAATCGTATGTATTTTGAAATATGCGCGCATTCTTCGTTGACAAAATGCAACAAAATGTGTACGGCTCCATCTTTTGACTTGTCCGTCTGTTTCCATAATTCATTTGATTATATTAAAATTATCTCTTAATTTATTTGATTCATAATAATATATGCGAATGTTTCAACTTTAATCATAATCACTGAAACTATGTTACTTTGCTATGGTTGATTTTGTTTTTAATAAAAAATAATATGTAAAGACGCGTTCACCTGAACCAAAAGCACAAAACATGATGTGCTTTGCGGTTTAACAGAAGGAATAAAGTACTATGTTTTATATCGAAAGGGGTTTTGACTTTAAAACGCAAAACTTGTGTTTTGAGTATTTTTCGTCGCGGGAGAACGCAGCCTTATTTGAGTTGTATTTTCTTCTTTTTTCAGCTTGCATTATGAACACCGGAAACCCGAAATCCAGCTACTTCCCGCTAAGCAACATGTCATCGCTCAGTGAATCCCCCTCTGACACCAATAACACAAGCCCCCCAACACAGCAACAAAACAACACATCCCCCTCCTCCTCGCAACACAGTCCCAACACAGGCAACACAGACAACACATCCCCGAATAACAAACAACACAGCACCCCAAAAAGTGACACAAACAGTGACAGTTCCACCACCAATGCGACTGGGTTGGCGGGTTTGGATCCACCTAATTGCGGGTTGCGGGATGCGGGTTCCAATACAGCTGCGGGTTGCATTGCGGTGACGAATCTGGATTCGAAAGAGGATAAGCCGCTGCATCATAAGTTGGGACACGTGAGCACACAGTTGGAAATGAAGACGCTGTGGGATGAGTTTGATTCGCTGTCCACGGAGATGATTGTCACCAAAGCCGGAAGGTAAGCATATTAAGAGTTTTTTTTTCAATAATCAAGGTTCAAACCACTACTGAATCGTATGAATTTATCACCAAAGCCTGTAGGTTAGATCATTTGGAGTGTTTTAAAATCTGAAACGTTATGATATTTTTGTGAATTTGTCACAAAAGGGTAAGGTATTATTTTAGAAAATAAAAGTTCAAATCGTTTGGTATGATCTGAACTTGTCACCAAAGCAAGAAGGTAGATCGTCTGTTATGTGGTATCTTTGACGTTCACCTGTAATTTTCTATGTGAATATAGAGGGTTTTTATTAATCTTTAAACCAAGCTCAATGATTTCGCTGTGGTCCACTCCACCTTAAAAAAAAAACATTGTCCATGAAAAATAGTTGCTTTGCTTGATTGGTGATCTTTGTTTTTACATATAATTTAAATATTTTATACAAAAATAAAATTTATATGTGATGAAAAACAGATACATTTAAAAATCACGGAATATCATTTTAGGTTCTATATCACCTGTTTCTTAATCTATAAAACCTTAGTTTCTAAAATCACACATAGAACAAAAATGCGTAAAATATCAATGAATCTATTCGCTGTTTCCATATAATAATTATTCTGGTGTATTATTCTGGTAAAACCTTAGTCTCCGATAATATGTAGGGTTGTTTATTCTTCCTATTTTACCGGTAAATTCAATTTTAGTTTCGATTTTTCGATTTTGAAAGTCAAAATGTAGACGTATGGGCAGTAAAAAAAATCAAATTTGTCCATTGTTTACATTCCGTTTTACTTAATAATAATGAGACAATATCAACATTTATCATAGCAAGGACCGATTAAAAAATATAATTGAATTTACAAAATCGTGAACATTGAAAGTCATGCGGTTGAACTGTCACATTTTCGCTGAAAAGCCAGAATCCAAACACAGTGCATTTTTCTCTGCGGAGTGTCAATCTTTCAGCATCGCTAACAATCCGTCTTATATCTGTCTAGTTTCTTCTGATCCATTTTCGCCACGGCATGTATAGAATTTATCCAGCGGACATGTTGTTGATTTACTTGTTGCCATTTTATCGTGAGTAAGCATCTGAATAATTTTTATAACGAGTTCTATCGTCGTCAATTTTGAAAAGTGCGATAATCGAGTGCATTGAAATGGGTTTTTCAACTATATGGTCTGACAGTGAGCGATAATGCAAGTAATCAAAAATGACGAAGGGACCTCACACCGATCCATGAAATCAAGGTATTCTGAAAATTGTTTCACTCCTTTAATGCTATTTATATTACCGATAATATGTTTTATTAGTGATGGAATATATCGTTATCTTATAAGTGATTTAGTGAATAAATAGGTGTGTCGTTTTTTTAGCATAATATTAGTTAAGGTTTGGGGTGTTAATTTTATGCAAGAAAAAATAGTTGTAAACAAAGCTTTGTCATCGTCCAGCTTTTATATTACCGGTTTATTTCAGAATTGGTTAATTATTATTTTGATGATGATATTTAGACCAGCTAAACATTTGAAAAAGGAACGCTAGGATTAACATTTGCCCGATATTGACCATATTGCATTTCGCAACTTGGTTTCTTTCATGACAAATAATAAAAGATACAGTAGAAACAACTTCGATAAATTCAATCAAGGAAACCAGCACACATCCCGGCTTCACAAATTTACAAATCCCCATAGTGGCTCTGCGTTCGTTATTAATTTCGCGTTACTGCCACCGTTGTTTACCCGTGGCTCAATTATGATTTCAAACAACTGATTAGAAGAACGGCAAGACAGACAGGCTACACAAGGCAGGTGTACGAGCCCAACACCCGTTTGTATCACTTGAGGGGAAGGCATAAATTTGTCGGCTCGCGTAAACATGTAAATTGCGCGGCTCTGGCAAATTGGTGAAAATAAACAGGAAATGCTATATTGCTGATATAAAATGAATGAAATGGCATTTTTTTGTGTATGGTATAATCATATCTGCGTGACATAAATCACAATTTATTATCAACAAATTCAATGTAGGTCCGGTACTTTTCAAAACTGTATGAGCAAATTACTGCGGTCGAAGATATAATATTATATATTTCACACTTTTATTTTTCACAACACCATTCGATTTATAGAAATAAATGGCACATTAACGTAAGAAACCCAGTTTAGAATAAACAATTTTATAGTGAATACAAAAATAAAACACTTACAAATGTAACAGTTTGCTTTGTTTTCTTTATATAGAAAAAATATATATTTTATAACGTTTTTGAATAAACTTACCAACAAAACGCAAAATGAAACTCGCATTTGCTAGATCATTTCATTAAAAGTATAGTTATTTCAAAACAAAGAGTAAATACCGTAGCAAAATTCACTTAAAATAATCGACCATGGACTTATCTAAATGAGTAGTTGTCCCGTCTCAAGATCCGAGGCCGATCATTAGGGAAGCGAAGAGTTGAAAATATTCGCCGAGGGCGCTTTTTGTCGACACGCACTTTAGGCGCACGGAGCATTTCGGGCTGATTGAAATCCTCTTGATCCTTATATTCTCAGCGATCTTTGAATTCCCATGTCACTAGATTATAGGGTAATAAGTCCAATCAAACCTCAAACTCGCCTATTCCATTGGTATCTTATTAGAATCTAAGGATATAAATATTCCAAATGTGAAAAAGAACAAGTAAAGCAGTTGTCCTTCACTTTGGAGAAAGTATATGAATATTCAGTCAAAATTTTAACCAATTATGAAAAACATATGATCATCAAGATGGGGTAATGCATGAGTAAAATACATTTAAGTTTAATCGAATTGAAATAAAATCGAAAGCTATTCCACAATGCGACCTCTGGAACTGTAGATCTATAGAAGAAGTAAATCACTTTTATCTTATGGAATTATCAGTGCGTCCCGATAAATCATATTAAGTACTGATAAAGACCCAAGAAAACAGAAAAAAGAGTTATATTTATTAAGTGTAAAATGTTGATATATCGTGGGGATACATTTTGTTATACGAATATTAAAGCATTCATATTAATCTTAATGCTACTGTAGTACATTCTTTTCTTTTTTGGCTTTTTATTTTGCGGTTGTTCAAGAAAAAGAGAAGCTCCTCGAAACTTGAAAGTGAATTATCTTAATTTTACTGTCACGGAATTAAAGCTTGGTTTTATCTGGAGAGATAGCCTCTTGTTCTTTTACTCGCTTCTTTGAGAGCCTAGTGGCGCAGACAGAGGCTGTCTGATATTCTATTTGCGTCCATAAAATTGTTATTGATTTGTAATAGATTTAATAAAATGCGTTAGTTTTTAGGTAATCGTATATTAAAGGCTTATATGCACAATTGAATATTCTTATTATTAAAATGGTTGTGCAAAAAAATTTGAGAAAATGAACCCATTATTTTACAACTACGTTGAAATATAAATGGCTGTTTATTCCCTGTAATAGCAATTTATAATAGGTATATTTAATGATTATTAACAGTTTATTTATATTTTGTGCATCATAATTTACCGACGCAACTTGGTTCTTTGGTTTAAATTTATTATTTAGATGCATTATATACATATATATTTTGAAAATATATATCACAATCCAGTATCTAACCCTTTCCTTTTTTCTTTTTCCAGACGTATGTTCCCGACGTTTTAAATCCGAATCTTTGGTCTGGATCCACTAAGAGACTATCTTTGGTCTTGATTTACATGTTAATGTGCAGTATATTATTAATTACTAAATATCTCCACATCATAAATAGGCCTACCACCGTTTTCTCTCATTTTTTTGTAGACGGATGTTCCCGACATTTCCAATACGGGCTGGATACACGATGAGAATGCATAATTTATATTCTTAATATACATAATATATCTCCTTATAATAAATCTATCCAATTTCTCAACCTTATATTCATTTTAATTTTTTCCTATCTCTTCAGACGAATGTTCCCGACGTTCCAAATCCGGATCTTTGGTCTGGATCCCCTCAGCGATTATATGCTCATGATGGACTTTGTTCCCGTCGACGACAAACGATATCGCTACTCGTTTCATTCGTCCAGCTGGGTTGTCGCAGGTAAGGAGTTATCTGTGTCTTATTACTATTTATAAAATGCTAATATAATGCTCGAGGTGAAACTCTATATATGACAAGGCAGTGAATTCAGCCATTCATCATGCTTGTTTATGGAAAAATACTTTTTTTTTCTATAAAAAAAACGTCCCGCTCGGCGAGATCCAGACCGACGATCCATAAGTACACATTGTTTTGCATTTGTGTAAGCTTTCGGACGTGATGTCGAAAGCACATTTGGCTAACAGCTAATATGAAAGCGTTTTTAACGTTCTATTAGACTACAGCATGACATGGGATGAATATTATTCTCGCGGATCGACGTCAAAGTAATGTCGTTTCTACGTCCGCGACAAAAAGAGACGTCGTGAAAACGTTTATGTGGACCCAAATCAGAACGTCCTCTCGACTTTGTGCGACGTCTTACTGATTTTGCCCCTTTCGCCTAATCCTTATCAAACTGTCACGGATGACAGCAGCTCACAAAATTATGAACTGGTTTTCGAAAAGTGGGAGGTTTTTTAAAGTTTTATGGAACGTGTATAGTTTTTATGTTGGAAATTTAAGCTGATAAATGAAAAAGTATTGGTGGTAAGATCCAGGTTTCGAATCGATAAAAATGCAACATTCCGCAGTTTTTGTGTCATCTATTGTATCATTATTCAATTTATCTATGCGTTTTCAGCGGTGGGTTTGAATAACATGGACAGGTGTTTTATAAACAATTCACGTATGTTATTACGATGATATATCGACTTGCTTTGGGCGTGATATATATTTTTTACTGTGAAAGATTATCTTTCAGTTCAATGCATTATTGAAACAATACGAAATTTAAAAAAGAATCGTAACGATTGTATTGGCTTAGTAGGCCAATGTTTATATTTCGTTCACTACATGTATATTCAAAATAATCAAATGAATGATATATTTCCAGGCAAAGCAGACCCGCATGTGACCGGTCTGTTCATTAATGCATTTTTTGGTATAATACTGTTTTATAAAAAAAATACAGATGTTCGGAATGATAGCTTTGACTCCAATAGAAGATGTTTATATACAACAGCAAATAAATTGATTTTCTTAAATCATATATTTCAAGGTAAAGCGGACCAACACCGCTCGCATCAACCTTGAAGCCTGCCTGTATTGACATGAAAATAATAATATATGGTTTTTTAAGCTACTTTATAATTTATTTTAAGTATGTAAATCATTTTAATAGTATATTTCCAGCGGATATACTTATCCCCCGTCGGATATTGATATGCAGTCGGTTAAGCCATTCTATATTTTATTCAAATATGAAACATATAAATCAAATAAATTCAGGAAAAGCGGACCCACACATGCCCGGTCGGATCCACGTGCACCCGGATTCACCCGCCAAAGGCGCCCAGTGGATGAAGCAGATCGTGTCGTTTGACAAACTCAAACTCACCAATAATCTACTCGATGACAATGGACATGTGAGTAAACGGATTTAGTGTGTCTATATGGTAAATTATGTGTTGAATACAAGTCATAGACATGACGTTTCGAAT
>LQRL01168315.1:0-10054 GCA_001703475.1 Hydroides elegans | reverse complement strand
AGGTGTTCTGCTCTTAGTAGATCACAGCCAGCACTTTTGTTGTTTTTCAATGATTTTATTGCCTTCTTTACTTCCTCTACAGTAAATGGGTTCTGCAGTGCTGTTTTTTGGTATTCTGGTAGTGGAATCGCATTTTCATTTTGGAAAACGGATGTGAAATGTTCTGTTCTGTTAAGTTTCTTGTTGTTTGATTTCACTAGCTAAGCCATTCCAGTCCTGTACACCTTTGTAATAGAATGTGGTCTTGTCGACACTGTTAACCTGAGGAACAAAGTAGTTTGACGACGTATTGCTTCTTGTACTAAAACTGTGAATTCTATTGACTTGTTTAAAATGTTCAGTGAGGTAAGGAGGACTTATGCCTTTTCTAATTTTAAAAACATGGTTCAATCGTAACTGACACACTCTATCGGAGATATTAAGTAGATTTAATGCATTAAGTTCTGACTGGCCTATGTGCGATCGTGCTTGGAGCTTTAGAATAAAGCGTACCATTTTGTTTTGCGTTATTTGTAGCTTTTGTTTCATACGCATTGGTAAAGATGCAAACCATGCAGTGCTGCAATAATCCAAATGGCACTGTATAAGAGCAGTACATAACTTTTTGCGTAAGACTGTGTTAAGACAGTTACCATGGCGATATAAGAACCTGAGCTTGCACAAAGCCTTTGGAATGACATTAAGTGCCATACTAGAGCCCGACAAATCTTGATCAAGAATTACTCCTAAATATTTGACAAACTTGGTACCTTTTACACAATGGTCTCTATACTTTACATGAAAATCGCTTAAAGAAATATCTTCAGAAATAGCACCTGTATATTGCCATCTGTTTGATCAATCATATAGAAGTGGTTCGGTTCCTTCATCATGGACACATGCTCTAGTCTGCCCGATTTTCAAGAAAGGACAGCGCAGTAATCCGGCTAACTATAGGCCGGTATCGTTAACGGCGATCCCCTGTAAGCTATTAGAACACATCGTTGTTTCGAAGACATGGCAACATCTCAACAAGTATAATATTATTAGCTCAAAACAGCATGGTTTTCGTCGTGGCATGTCGTGTGAAACACAACTGGTAGAGGCACTCCATGAATGGACATCAGTCATGAACAAGGGAAGCAGCCAAATAGACGCAATCGTGCTTGATTTTAGTAAAGCGTTCGACATGGTACCCCATCAACGTCTTTTAGAAAAACTCCAAAGCTACGGCATAACCGGTCATACATCAACCTTGATCGGCTCGTTTCACTCCAACAGAACTCACAATGTGGTAGTAGATGGTGTAAAATCTCAAACAGAACCCGTTACATCAGGCGTTCCTCAAGGCACAGTGCTCGGTCCCTTGCTGTTTCTTATATATATAAACGACATCAGTGAGCAGCTTGAATCTCCGGTTCGCCTTTTCGCAGACGACAGCGTTTTATACCGAGAAATTCGCTCAATAGAAGATACGCATACACTCCAAAATGATCTATTCCGTCTTCAAGAATGGACAGACAAATGGCAAATGTCGTTCAATGTGGCTAAATGTAAAGTATTAATAATTACAAGAAAAACGAAACACAAAATAGCTGCAAAGTATCTCATGTCGACGCCTAATAAACCAAAAGCAGACATTAAAGTACCAAGAATCACATACAAGGCAGCATCCAATATCCTTCGATCAACTGGTAGTTATGAAAGCCTGAGTGAAATATCATCTGACAAATACCTCGGCATAATATTAGACAATAAGCTCTCTTTTAATAATCATGTAGGGGTGTCCATAAAAAGGTCATGTTTTCAAATTTCACTCGCACCACTTTTATTTGAAAGAAATATGTATTTGAATACATGTAGTGCAATTTTTTTCGAAAAATATTGAAAATCCGTCTGCGAAATGGCATTTGAATATTTCACCATTTGATAAACAATGGTCTTAAATAAAACGAAATGCCATAGATTTTTTGTGTGTCTACTCCTTCATTTTTGATAATATTGCTCTTGTTTCTTGACAGACGCTTCTTTATAGGTCCCTCGTTATTTGATTGGCTGGAAATAATGATCGATTCTTTAAGTCACCATGGCGGACTTGCCTTTTTAACCGATTTGGTCCTATTCATGATGAAAGAGCGGAATATTTTATTCCCAATTTGAATTCACAAGCAATTGAGATTGTGATGCGAACCTATTCGTATTTGTCCGTATTTCATTAAAAGCAGACAGTTAAAATGCAAGCTAGCGTCTTTCCACTGAGCAAATGCTTATCAAAATATCGGATATTTTCTTTATCAAGGACCAAATTTATGGTATATGGCGAATTCCGCCATGGTGTCATTAAGAATATAATTGTTATATCGACCACACGAAATGATAAGGTGTCTTTAAGGAAGCATAACCCGGGACATAAGCGCACTATGGTCAAAACTATCGTTAGTAAACGACTTCAAAAAAAAAAACCGGAATTTTCTAATAAATACGAATAATTTGAGTCCGCCAAAGTCCGCCATGGTGCAATTTATAATTTGATCATTTTTTCGAATACAGTCAATTATAAGGGACATAAGGATGACTTTGGCAAAATTTGAGGGCGCTGCGATTAAAATTGAACGAATCAATACACCTAGAAATCAAGAGTTTTTCTTATATACAAGACCAACTAATTAGAAATGGCGAAATGTTCAAAAGTCATTTCGTAGATGGATTTTCAGTATTTGAGAGAAAAAATTGCACCAGATATCTTCAAATACATATTTCTTTCAAATGAGAGTGGTGCGAGCGAAATCTGAAATGGTCACGCTAAAAAGGGGTAGTTATAGACACCCCTAAATCATGTGGACCAAATAGTCTCCAAAGCCACCAAGCTTCTCAATCTCTGTCGTTGAAATCTACATATGTGTTCTCCCGAGCTAAAAGAAATCGCCTACAAGGCCCTCGTACGACCTCACCTAGAGTACGCATCGCCAGCCTGGGGCCCCCACACTCAGCGTAATATTAATAAAATCGAATCAGTTCAGACGCGAGCGCCAAGATTTGTGCTAGGAAATTATACCTACGGCCCTGAAATTTCGATTAGGAATGATATTCATAGCAAGCTGGGTTGGAAACCATTATATGTGCGAAGGGCGCTATATGATCTATTATTTTTCTACAAAGTTAGAAATGGCTTAATATGTATACCATTTCCCGTTGAAGTCCAGCCTTCCTACATGTATAACTCGAAATATCAGCATATACAGGCTCTTCATGCCGAAAACTACAAGAACTCCTTCTTTCCTCGAACTGTAAGGCTATGGAACGCTTTACCCACGTCCTGCCACTCCGCCACGTCAATAACCATTTCCAATAGTCAGTGCCGATCCTGGCTAGCACCTAAGACGTGGGGTCGGGTCAACGGCGTCTTCAAACCACTGTAGCCGGCAAGAAATATATGGAGATTTTATTCAGAGTTGTACAGTTTATTCGAGTATTGCTGATTTTTGTTTATTTTTATGGCACTGGAAGTGCTGCACGACAACAAAGTCCAGTATGGCTATAGCCTTTCGGACTCAACGAATGAAGAATGAAGAAGAAAGTCAGCGCAAACATCAGTATTCTTACAGACCATTGTCCACCATCTTTAAGATTGACCCATCACAAGCTATTTATTTTTCAATGTTTGGGGGGAAGTATCTAGGAAGTAAAATTTCTCGTCCAATCACATTGTTTGAATCCCGAATTGTTTGGGGGACCTAACTATGGTGTGACGTAAACTGGTCTGGAAGAATGGCGTGACGTGGGTTGGCCAAGAAGTATTCCCTATTCTGTCCGTCTGTTCACATTAAAAAGTACAACTGATGAAGTCTATGCCATAGAGTCCTGAAATTTAAATTATATTGAAAATGTGTACCATCTGGGTTTCAGTTTGATATCCCAAGCATGTCGAAATAACGGGGGTCTCAACTTTGAAAAAAAAAATCGAGTTATTTTCACAGCACATGGTCCGCAGCATTTTTGTATGAAGCCTTTGGTCTAAAGTTCTAAAACTTAAAACAGTGAAATACTGTAATACCATTTTAAAAATTCCCCAAAAAGCTCATTTGGGCGTGGTTTGGGTTTGCTCGTGCTCACAAAAACTTACTTGTGTAGCTCAAATATTTGGATTTGAAATTATAGGTTACTGTTAATGCTGTGGACAATGAAACATGCCGGACCTTTGTGATGCATAAAGAAGATCACACATTGGGTAACGCCTTGAGGTATATGGCGATGAAGAAGTAAGTATATTTGTGTATTTTGCGTTGCTAAACATGTTGAACGGGGGACCATTAGGTAGTTAATTCTTGGCTCCAATATCTGAATGTGTTAGCGTACTTGTTTACAGATATGATTGTCATCGTTTAACCAGAAATGGCGAAATTGTTGTGTGTTGTGTGTTTTATCAAACTTCTTGTTTTTTTTTCAGTTTGATAAGAGAATAAAGGTTAAGACTTAATATGCTGCAAAAACGTGATTTTGCTAGATCAATTAAACTTATGCCATGTTGTATGTTTTTCAGTCCTGACACAGAATTTTGCGGATACAGCGTCCCGCATCCCTCTGAAAATAAAATCAACTTTAGAATTCAGACAAAAGGTAAAAATGATCTCGATTGATATTGCGGACGGATGTGTAGTCTGAAATATTGGTTCGTCACTATAGTTCTCGTCGTTATTCGCGTAATTGTAATACGATGTTACGAACAAAATTTAAGATTATATGAAGCTTAAGTTTACTTCTTGGCAACATCAAATTGCTTAGAATAAATGCAATCATGGGTACATTTATAACTTTTATTTAATTGTCTTGATCCTTGTTAGTTGGTTAATACCAGGCGTCAATCAAAATCTCTAACGCGATCTATGAGTCAATGGCATTGTATATGATTTTGATATTTTATAAAGGTCCTGCCGCTACTGAAGTTTTACGAAAAGGTTTAGATGATCTCACAGAAGTGTGTCAACATACTCTCGATGTATTTGAAGTAAGTAAATTTATAATTTTGCGTCTTGTATTTAGTCAACGATAGATTTTTTTCTTCCTTGTTAAATAAAATCATCTTTGACAGAAGGGCTGAATGAGCCAAGTTAACTGAATATTCACCTATAGGGTTCGTTTTTTTTATCTATCCATAAAGCTGTAAATATACCTTCTAAATTCAAACAACACAAGGGACATCTTTAACTTTTCTCCCACAGATCTCAATTACTTCTTTTATAATTGCTTCTTCTTACATTATTACAGGCAAGCGTTGCGAAGCACAAAGCCACACACATCGAAGAAAAAATGGAAACGTGACCCCTGATAAATGACATAATCGAGTTGATCATCGAGTTGAACTTGCGACACTGCAAATTTTATGATCTTGATAGGCATTTATTACACGTTGTTTTGCAGTTGTGGTTACATTTATTGCAATTATGTACAACCAATATATTGAAAGGTGGATACGTGATAAAGAAACCCTCTAACATAAAGTTTATGTCGAAAGTAATGCATGACAACTTTACAGAAATATTTTAGGAATAGGTTACGATTATGCAAAGTTTAAATTGTCACTGAAGTTTTCTTGTTTAATGTTATGTACATTAGAAAGATGTTTTTTGGTATTGTCATAAGCTTTTATCAGTAAACTCATCATGTAAAATAAGGTATAGATATCCTCGGGGGGATAACTGGATAACTGTTATATTGTATAAGTTTTGATTTATTGCGAATGTATAGCCTATATTTTTCGTGTAAGCTAATCCTTATAAAAATGTGTAGGCACATAAAACATATTTCACGTTATATTATACACGACACGATAAATTGGTGCAAATGCACAAATGGGAGAAGCAGATATTAGTCTAGACTAGTTTTGTAGTCGTTATATCTCGACTTTTGCGATCTATTTCGTGCTATGCTCGTTTTAAACAGTTAGTGTACCGGTATTGCATGTACAAAGTTTATGCTAATAATTTGTGAATTCATTTGTATTAAACATATACTGATGTTTCAGTATTCTAAATAAACAACCATATTTAGTCAAAAGAGACGTTTTATTGCACTCCACAACAAAAAAAGACTGTGTGTATAATATACCAAAGTAGATACGACTAAATCCTAAATATATAACAAGTAAGTTTTTTTTTCGAAAAAGACTTATTGCGACTTATCATATTTCAGGCTAAAACAACAGCAACTTAAGAAAGTTTGGTTGATAGGTACAAAGTAACAAATATACTTTAGGAATACCGTTTACAGTAAATTGTACACTGTAGGTATACAAAACTGAGGGTTTATATGTAATGTCATTTATTAAGAAACAATATATTTAACCCATACATGAATTGTAATTATAGTCTAGCCTAAATCGCAACTTAAATAACAATTAAAGCATAGACCACACATCTGATTTATAACAGGTAACATTTTTATCACAATGACTTAGCATAAAATCTAAATGATAAATAAAAACTTTCACAGGTAAATTAAATTTCCTTAACTGGTCCAAATAATTCAGTTCGGGATTCAAGATTAAGTTAGATTAAGTAAGAAATAAAGTTAAAACTTTAGTACGCCGACTTTGATTAAACAAAATGTTTTTAAAGAATTACCTTTATTCGATAAAGAAACATATCAAAGATACCAAGCACGATTCCTTCGATAATGTATAATTTATAAAAGGTCAAAGTGAATACATAGTGGTAATGGTAACATTCTTAACAGCTAAAATAATACTCGTGCTAGAAAAAAACTACAAAAACTAGAAGGTCAGTGACCTTGGATCCCCCGTGAACTTCAACAATTCGAAGATGCAGGATGGTCAGTTTTTACTGAAATTTACTTTGGAAATAACGAACTATTTTGCGAAAAAACAAGAACAAGTGATGAAAGAGTAACATCTTGCATCATCACTCACTTCTTTCTGAAGACATCTCTTGAACTGACGAAACAAGTTGGCAAAAGTATCCTCAAATTAAAGAAAATATGCTTTTATAAGCACGAGCTCATATAGCACATCCAAAATGCTTTTTGAGAGGCAACTGACACGACCAGTGAAGCAAACAGATAATTTCATTACATAAATTATGCTTATATAAGCACATCCAAGATACTTTTGAGACGCAGCTGACAAGGCCAGTGAAACAAATATATCATTTAACTTACATAGCAAATATGCTTATATAAGCACGATTACTTTTGTAAGCCAATTCCAAATGCACCAGGCTCCCCAGATAGGTGTTAACGCATCTATATTAATTTACTGATTAAAATGCTGATATAAGCATGATTGCTTATAAATATGCTTATATAAGCATGATTGCTTATGAAATCAAACGCAAAATGTTTAAGGAGGGCAGCTGACGAGACAAGTGAAGAAAGAACATCATTTCACTTATCTAAAAAATAATATGCTTATATAAGCATGTTTGCTCATATAAGCACATACCACGTACTTAAATGATAATATCTTATATTTTCACCGACATTTCCTCATCTGAATATGAATTTTTCGCTACTTTTTAAAGTGCTCCAAAATCGACAATTTTCAACTGATCGAGATGAAACCATGACGAGGCACAACTTCAGACCTTGGTTTATATTGTATTAAATTAAAAATCCCTGGCTCAATTCCTTCATACCAAACTCGCGTGCACAAAGTACTTAACATCAGGTGAAAATGTTAAAATCGACAATTTTTAAAGTGTTCCAGAATCGACAATTTTCAACCGATCCAGATAAAACCTTGACGAGGCACGACTTCAGACCTCGTATTATACGAGAATAAAATTTGAAAGGTCTAGCTTAATTGCTTCATACCAAACTCGCCTGCATAAAGTGCTTGGCATCTGAGAAAATGTCTAAAATCGACAATTTTTAAAGTGTTCAAGAATCAACAATTTTCAACCGATCCAGATAAAACCTTGACGAGGCACGATTGGTTTATACGTGTATAAAATTTGAAAGCTCTAGCTCAATTGCTTCAGACCAAACTCGCCTGCACAAAGTACCCTATATCAAGCGGGACAGACGGACAGACGGACGGACGGACAGACAGACAGACGGACAAGCTCAACCCTATATCCCCTCGTTTTCACGGGGGATAATACAATCTTGTAAAATGTATGAGTTAACACTTAAAGAATTTATTATCTACCAAAATTACATCTTATAATATATCTTAATGTCAACAAAAAATACTGAAACCCAACAGATCTTTCCTTCCCTAATTGCTTTCTAAGATAATTGAACGAACTAAATATGATAACGAACTATACATGTTAAATTCAAGGTAATATCTTGCTGATCTACAACACAATACAAGATTGTCAAGGGTTTGACAATGACCCAGCTTTAGTATATAGCTTAATGTATTTCAGTACTTGCACATGTGTAACGTTTCTTTAATACTTTAATACATGTATATGCATATGCACTAAGTGTGCAAGTTAATAGAAACACGGGAAATGCATAAGTAAGTCATGTGTCATCTATTTGCTTTAACATTTGCATAAAGATATTTTAAGAGGTGGGATATATTTATACCAGATGGGATTGGAACCCGTGACCGAATGAGTGGGAGCTCCATGCTGTACCAACTGAGCTACAGTCCCCTCATGCTATAAATAAACATACAAACATGTATGTTTTACAAGAGTGCATTTTGTATAATTTGATTTGAAGATTTCTCAAATCGATGCGACTAAACATTCTATGGAATTATAAGACGAATGTAATTTTGGCGTTTTTAAATGATTAAGTATTTAAGGCTGAATCCAGGTTCGAACCCACGATTTTCGGATCACTAGGCTGATACGCTACCAACTGAGCTATCTGGCCAGATGTGAAACGCCTTGCTCTAGGAAGTCAATAAATGCCAAAACATGATAAGCATAAGGGAAATTATAAGCTAATATACAAACCCCAGAATTATAAAGATAACAAGAAAAATAAGACGAAGGACACGGTTAAGTATAAGTTCAAGTAAAAATATAATCAGGAACACAATACATAATGAGGTGACCATATAGAAGCTTGTGTTAAGTTTGAAAGCTCTATGATCAAAACGGTTTGAGAAGATAGCTGTTGAAGCTAAAAGTTTTTTACTATAAATAAGACTAAATTGGGCGGGAAAATGGCAAAGTCCACCATGGCGACCACAATGTTTCGATCGTCATCAAAAGCACAATCCATAATGAGGTGACCATATAGAAGTTTGTGTTTGAGTTTGAAAGTTCTATAATCAAAACTGTGGGAGGAGATAGCTATTGAAGCTATGAGTTTTTTTACAATATAAAAGACCCAATTGGGCGGAAATGGCGAAGTCTACAATGGCGACCACAATGGTTCGATCATCATCAAAAGCACAATACATAATGAGGTGACCATATAAAAGCCTGTTTTAAAGTTTGAAAGCTCTATGATCAAAACTGTGGGAGAAGATAGCTGTTGAAGCTATGAGTTTTTTACTATATATAAGACCAAATTTGGCGGAAATGGCGAAGTCCACCATGGCGAGCACAATGGTTTGATCGTCATCAAAAGCACAATCCATAATGAAGTGACCATAGAGAAGCTTGTGTTAAAATGTGAAAGCTCTATTATCAAAACAGTGGGAGAAGATAACTGTTGAAGCTATGAGTTTTTTACAATATATAAGACCAAATTGGACGGAAATGGCGAAGTCCACCATGGCGACCACAATGGCTCGATCGTCATCAAAAGCACAATACACAATGAGGTGACCATATAGAAGCTTGTGTTAAAGTTTGAAAGCTCTATGATCAAAACTGTGGGAGAAGATAGCTGTTGAAGCTATGAGTTTTTTACTATATATAAGACCAAATTGGGCGGAAATAGCGAAGTCCACCATGGCGACCATGATGGCTCGATCATCATCAAAAGCACAATCCATAATGAGGTGACCATATAGAAGCTTGTGTTAAAGTCTGAAAGCCCTATGGTCACAACTGTGGGAGAAGATAGCTGTTGAAGCTATGAGTTTTTTACTATATATAAGACCAAATTGGGCGGAAATAGCGAAGTCCACCATGGCGACCATGATGGC
>LQRL01168312.1:0-13628 GCA_001703475.1 Hydroides elegans | reverse complement strand
CAAAAATAAAAAAAAAAAAAAAAAAAAAAAAAAAAAAAACGGAACAATATTATCAAAACTTTAAAATAATATATAAGCAGTTTTTTTTACAGACGATTTATTGGTGTGGTATTCATAAAACCCATCTCAATTATGTAGCGCCTTAATATGTAGTTATTTTGATTTATAAAAATATTAATATGATTATTATTATCCCTTACTTTGTCAAAAGGTGAATCATATTGCTTAAATATCAAATAAAGTAATCAATCGTTAAAATATTAACTGAGAAATGTGTGAAACATTAAGGACTATTTTGTTGTACGCGCAATGAGATGTGCCGCGAAAGGAAGCGACGCCATTGTTGATTTTCGCTCAAAAACGTAAACATTGGGATATTGAACACATTTATTTACTGTTCTGCCTTTTTAAGGCAATTAAAAATCAGTGGAATTTTACAACCAAATATCAATTTACAAGGTAGCAGAGTTATTACCACATTGCACATTATATAAGCACGAAAAACTACCCTGAATCCTAAAATGCTATTTTTTCGCCCACAGGTTTAAATTTTTAATGGCCTAAAATACTAATGCATTATTTTCCATGATCCATTCAATATAGTATTGCAACCTGAATTCTACATGTAAGATGATTGTGCTTCAACATGAATTTGAGTTATTTTATATCATGGAAAACTTAATTTTGCTGAATTTGGGTTAAAAAATGCAGCCAGTCGATGAATTGAGCGAAGCGCAGGGTGTCAAGCGCTCCTACTTTCTCCTATATTTAGGCCCCAACCCCAAAGGTTGGGGGCCTATAGATTCGGGGTGTCCGTCCGTCTGTCCGTCCGTCCGTCCGTCATCGATTCTTTTCCAGACTGTAACTTTGTAACGAATGGTCGTAGAGACCTGGGAATAGGCTCATATGAAAGGTCTTGGCCTGTAGATGTGCCTTTTGACAGTTTTGGCCAGATTCGGTCACCGGAAATGGCTGAATTTGGCCAAAATGTCCAAAAATAGCGGTTTTTCGAAACATAGGCTTTTCCAGGCTGTTTCTTAGTAACGGATGGTCGTAGAGACCTGGGAATAGGCTCATATGAAAGGTCTTGGCCTGTAGATGTGCCTTTTGACAGTTTTGGCCAGATTCGGCCACAGGAAATGTCCGAATTTGGCCGAAATATCCACAAATAGCGGTTTTTCGAAACATGAGCTTTTCCAGGGTGTTTCTCTGCAACGGATGGTCGTAGAGACCTGTGAATAGGCTCATATGAAAGGTTCTGGCCTGTACATGGGCCTTTTGATAGTTTTGGCCAGATTCGGTCACCGGAAATGGCCGAATTAGGCCAAAATGTCCAAAAATAGCGGTTTTTCGAAACATAGGCTTTTCCAGGCTGTTTCTTAGTAACGAATGGTCGTAGAGACCTGTGAATAGGCTCATATGAAAGGTCTTGGCCTGTAGATGTGCCTTTTGATAGTTTTGGCCAGATTCGGCCACAGGAAATGGCCGAATTTGGCCTAAATGTCCACAAATAACGGTTTTTCGAAACATGAGCTTTTCCAGGCTATTTCTTTGCAACGGATGGTCGTAGAGGCCTGTGAATATGCTCAAATGAAAGGTCTTGGCCTGTAGATGTGCCTTTTGACAGGTTTGGCCAAATTCGGCCACCAGAAATGGCCGAATTAGGTTAAAATGTCCAAAATAGCGGTTTTTTCGAAACTTATGCTTTTCCAGGCTGTTTCTTTGCAACGGATGGTCGTAGAGACCTGGGAACAGGCTCATATGAAAGGTCTTGGCGTAAAGATGTGCCTTTTGACAGTTGCGGCCACTGGAGGTTAACCTAAATTGCCCAAAAGCTTTGAATTTCCAAAACAGGGGCATATATGAGATAGTCAATACCCCTTCGAATCGGGGGGCGGTTGGGGTCTTTTCGTGTTTCACAAATACTTCCTTGTCTCCTATATTTTGGGGGTCTCCTACTTTTCTCCTATATTTTAGGGTAATCTCCTATATTCTCCTATATTTTCGCCTTCACATGATTATTTGTTATCTAGATTGTTAGGCCCAAACCCAAAAGGTTGGGGGCCTATAGGTTTGGGGTGTCCGTACGTCTGTCTGTCCGTCATACTTTTTTGAACGGGCTAGAACTTTTGAACAGGAGGTCATAGAGACTTGGTTATAGGCTCAAATGAAAGGTCTTGGTCCGTAGATGTGCCTTTTGACCATTTCGGTCAAAAACACCCGACCGGAAGTAGTCAAATTGGCCAAAATAGCCAAAAATAGCGGTTTTTCAAGACTTGAGCTTGTACGGGCTAGAACTTTTGAACGGAAGGTCATAGAGACTTGATTATAGGCTCAAATGAAAGGCCTTGGTCCGTAGATGTGCCTTTTGACCATTTCGGTCAAAACCACCCGACTGGAAGTTGTCAAATTGGCCAAAATTGCCAAAAATAGCGGTTTTTCAAGACTTGAGCTTGTACGGGCTAGAACTCTTGAACGGAAGGTCATAGAGACTTGGTTATAGGCTCAAATGAAATGTCTTGGTCCGTAGATGTGCCTTTTGACCATTTCGGTCAAAAACACCCGACCAGAAGGTGTCAAATTGGCCAAAATACCCAAAACTAGCGGTTTTTCAAGACTTGAGCTTGTACGGGCTAGAACTTTTAAACGGAAGGTCTTAGAGACTTCTGAAATACTCGAAAACGGCTTTAGGGGCGTTGGGGCCTGTTCGTGTTCACTGAATACTTGTTCAAAATAGGGTTGTTTGATTATTCAAATCCATAAAATGTTGATTTTGGTGGTCCTAAAAATCGTCTTTAGTTGTTTTTTTTTCTTTCAATTTTGTTTTCACTTCAGTTGAAATTTTGTTCTATATTGAATTTTTATAAATTATTATTGGTTCTCTTATCAAAAAATCGCTCGCGCCTTCGGCGCTCGCATATTTGAAAGTTACTTTAAAATTCTGGCTCGCGTCTTTGACGCTATGATGTTCGCTAATTATTGTTCTGGTTTGCTCTGAAGTACCAATTTAAATCTTGGATCAGAGAGAAAATCAGATGAAATCAGGGACAATATAAGGGAATCAGAAACTCACTGGTCACCCTGTACATGATTGCATTCGGACTGCGCCATCGAGGCAAATGATGCAGAGAAATTGACACGGGTGCCCATTTAAAAAGAAGTGTTACCGCGTAACCGCGAGGGTGCAATGAGATTCTCTCGAGTGCAGTTTTCTGGAATAGGTGCATCCGATTATTAAATTAAGATGTCATATATTCTCCCATATTTTAGGTCAAACTCTCCTATATTCTCCTATATTTCAGGTCAAATCTCCTATATTTCTCCTATATTTCAGGCCTAAATCTCCTATATTCTCCTATATTTCAGGTCCAAATATCCTATATTTTCGCCTATCTCCTATATTTTTTGGGTCACTAGTCGCTTGACACCCTGGAAGCGGCATCATACCCTGCATTCTTTTGAGAGCACCCTGTGCCCGGGGACAGATACGGTTACAGTCATCGTCCCAAAATTATCACTCTCCCCGAAATAGATAAAAAAAGTATGTATCCATGCTTTCGGGATGATGACTGTACACTTTTAACCGTATCTCTCCGGATAAAGAGTGTTCCAAAAGAATACCTTGTATATTATGCTTGTGTTTGAAGGTCAACCGTAAGCCCTGATTGTGACTCAAAGCCCAAGGCTATTCTTCATTTGTTAGTCTCTTGCTGACCACTGTCCGCAATCTTTAAAATTGACCGATCACAGGCTATTTATTTTTCAATGTTTGGGAGAAGTATCTAGGAAGTAAATTCTCTCGTCCAATCACCTTGCTTGAATCCCGAATTGTTTGGGGGACGTTACTATGGTGTGACGTAGACTGGTCTGGAAGAATATAGCCCCCTGAAGTAGGGGCAATACAATTGGAAAATGTTCATGTGTTCGCTTTCCAAGAGGCAATAATCAAAGGAAGATGGAATGTGGATTAATAAAATTGATTAATCTAAACCACTGTACCTTAACATCGTTCATTGTATTTCTTTGGTTTTCGTCGATAGGATGACGCTTGAACATATCAATATATTGTTGAATATATCATACACCATTATGATGGACGGTCTAATTTCTCGCACGCCATATCAGAGAACTTAAACCATTGCGCGTCTCTGAAACGTTTGTTTTTTTTTTTTTTACATTTTTGGACGGTCTATAACTTATTTGAATTCCAGAATGTTTCCTGGTCAAAATGTACATAGCTTTTAATGCATCGCTTATGATCGGAAATTCCACAAATATTCTTAATTGCCGTCTCGGCCCTTGAAAGCGTATTGATTATGCAAGTTGAAGTCTAAGGAGAAAGTTTAAAAATCACCTTCGTGGGAAAAACACCAGTGCGGGTAAAAATGCAATAATTGTGGGCCATTTGCATGTTTTAAAGGCAAATTCGATTGAATTTGTTTATTGGTTCACATACATCGTTCAGGGAAAACATTCGTATATTGAATGACATTCTTTTAGTGGTTTTTTAAAAAAATATTTGAAATTGCCAGAAGCACAACGAAGTGATTCTATTAAACAAAAGTACCATATTATTAAAAGTAAGAAAAATAATATTTTGATAAATCGGTACTTAGTTAATGATTATAGCAACGCACACTTATCTCAAAGACTAAAACTCAATGAAATAATTTCATGCATATATTTCATTGCTTTATAGGCACATTTAAACAAACAAAATGTTTTACGCACACTTTGTGTTGAGTAAAAAGGGCCCTCTTGCCCGGATTTGGCTGGCTGCTCATTGGGACAAGAAACTCACCAAAGCCCACGTATTCGAAACGAATATTGAGGGCAGTGTAGAAGCAATTATTCAGCCCAAGGTAAGCTAGTTAGCTGAACATATGGGAGCTTTTGATACGGTAATAAGAATTTCTAAACAGTGTGAAGCATTATCCAGAAATCTGCCTCGGTAATCTTTCGAGGGACCCGAATTTTGCCTCGGTAGATTTGATTTTGCTTTGGTATTTTTTCGACGCTACCTAAATTCAATTTTTCGATTTCTACCTCGGTACTATTTCGAGGGTACCTCAATTCTGCCTCGATAATCATGATTTACCCTCAATCTTACCGAAGGTTTCAACCCTTATGCTACACCCTGGCTTAATATATATCCCAATGATTTTACAATGTAGTTGCATGTGTAAAATATGATGACTTACGGTAAACCGTGACATAGAACAAAATGTAAAATGTTTCAAGCCATTTTATAGACAAGGAAACATTTTATGATTTTATAAACGCCTATGAACAATTAATGAATTTGCCACCACTGAACTTACAGAAACTGATATAGAATTATATTTACAGGTCAAGCTAGCTTTGCGTACATCCGGACATTTGCTGTTGGGAGTGGTAAGGATTTACTCGAGGAAAGCCAAATACCTTCTTGCTGACTGCAATGAAGCCTTCGTCAAAATCAAAATGGCGTTCAGGTATGAATCAATCTCGCACCTTTCTATTTAGATTTGAAATAAGGTTCGTATTGGACTAGCATGATATAAAGGGATTACAGCCAGTGATATGTTCTAGTAGTGAAATTGTTTGTAGTTATTATGGGCAATGTGTTGCAAACCACTTTTCCAACGCCGTCCTAAAATTTCGATAGGTGAGTCTCAATCAAATTTGTCCTTGCAAGAGATTTTTTGAGTGCAAAGATTTTTTGGGGTACATTTAAATCTATCAATTTTATAAAATGGACAACTGTTTTTGCTTAGGCCGGGTGTGGTGGATTTACCCGAAGAGAACAGAGAAGCTGCCGTTTCTGCCATCACTTTGCCAGAAACGTTTCATGATTTCGATACCACCATGGCCGATTTGACGTGAGTATCTGAGATTTGAAAAATTACAGGAAACTTAATCATCATGTATCATAATATGTGCCTGGTCAACACACACAGAAATAGTTAAACGATTCTTGATTGAATCAGTGTTTGTACATATAAAATACTTCTTTATATCAATTTCCCTTGCGTCAGCTCTATCAAAGAATCGGACCCGTCTTGCTTCATTTAATTTAAATCGATATTGTTTTTTTTTCATGACTTGGTACAAGCATTTTGTAATGTCGATAAACAAATTAGTACATCGAAGTTTTGCACATCATCATGATCTTTGATGGTTGTCGTTCGTCTATTTACAGAGACATTGAGGTGCAGGCGCAGTTCACGGTGAATCAGAGCCGACCGGAAGAGATCACGATGAGGGAGGATCTTGGCAACATCACACTCGTCGGTGACGACGGATTCGGTAAAAAGATATAATGAAAGAAATAATCAATTAAACAATTAAAATAATTTAAAAAAAAAACAGATTTTCGACGGATTCTGTTCTATACACTTTTTATGTCATGACATTCTGAGTAAATTATTAATGAGTACGAAATGCTAATTTCAGAGCCTAAGTCTAGACATGGTTTGCAAAGTTATATGAAATGGGAATAAGGTCGAGACTTAAGATTGTGGGAATTAACCCAACGAGTTTGTGATAAATACAAACGGGTCTTGTATTATCCCAATGTGAGGGCAGCAACGGTTAAAAAAAAAATGTTAAAAAATTTGACCTTTTAGGTAACTGAGGAAATTTTCAGTGAAATACAATGGACTAGAAATCAATTAAGACATATCTGATTGGTGAAGTTATATGCATATTTTATGCGATATTGTGTCTAGAAATAACCATTATAAAACTCAGAAAAATCGACTCAATCAGTTGATAGACAATAAAAAAGTCACGTTTTGCAATACCTCAATCAGTGATAATACAGGCGATCCAAAAGCCCTGTATGCATTAGTTAGGAGATTGACAAATAAACCTACTGCTATTACATACCCAGAATCAACAAACAACGAAGCATTGGCTGAACAATTTTCTACATTCTTTGAGGATAAAATCAAGAAAATCAACAGTTCTTTGGATAGTGCCACTAGCGTGGAGCTACCCCCCATTCAACCACGATCGAATCATTCCGTATATAGTGATTTCCCAACGATGTCAGTCGATGAGGTGAAGAAATATATCGCAAAGTCGCCTTCAAAATCGTGCACCCTCGATCCTATCCCAACTCATCTTTTGAAGCAATGTATGGACGATGTAGCTCCTACTATTACGGAAATAGTAAACAAATCGCTCTCAACCGGATACATGCCTAAATGTCTCAAAGAAGCCCTCATAACACCCGTCCCGAAAAAGGGAAACAATGCCGAATTCAAGAATTTCAGACCTATCTCAAACCTGCCCTTTATATCAAAGTTGATCGAACGTATTGCAGTTGATAAACTCTCGGAATATTGCGCCAAACATGAACTAGATGAACAATATCAATCAGCGTACCGCAAAAATCATAGCTGTGAAACTGCCTTACTACAGGTAGCTAACGCCATCCTCACGAATATGGATACCAAGCAGGTAACAGTTCTTACTCTTTTGGACTTATCTGCCGCCTTTGACACCATACCACATGATAGATTCCTATCATGTCTTGAGAACGAGTACGGGATAAAGGATACTGCCCTCTCTTGGTTTGCCTCTTATTTCAGTGATCGGGTTCAATCTGTCCATGTTAACGGAGTGACTTCGGAAAAAAGAGCACTAGAGACGGGTATGCCCCAGGGGTCGGGGACGGGACCCTGGGGCTATACACGGTACACAGGCCCCTTAGGTACACTATTGCGTATATTATCGATTCTGTTTCATATGTTCGCTGACGATACACAGCTCCATCAATCCTTCAACTCCGCTAAATCAAGTGCTCAAATTGACGCAAAAATCAAACTCGAGTCATGTTTGGAAAAAGTATCTCAGTGGATGGCTGAAAATAGGCTAAAGCTCAATAGTGACAAAACTGAAGTACTGATTGCCGGAACAAAACAACAGCTAGCCAAAATGTCATACACCTCGATTGAAGTTTGTGGAGAAACGATAGAGAGTAGTCCGTGCATTAGAAACCTTGGAGTATACTTCGACCCAGAAATGAAAATGTGCGCTCATGTAGAACAACTCGAACGAAAGTGTTATCGCAATATCAGAGAACTACGATCCATACGAAAATACCTCACTACTGAAACAGCCAAAACACTAGTTCAGGCTTTAGTGACATCACATTTGGATTACTCCAATAGTTTACTCATCGGCATCTCGAATGAACTCATGAATCGACTCCAAAGGATACAAAATGCTGCTGCCCGTGTAGTTCTCAATATCCGGAAGTATGACCACATCACCGAAGGTCTAAAAACTCTACATTGGCTCCCGATAAGATCGCGCATCGTTTTCAAAATAGCCATGATTACATTTAAAGTCCTCCTTACTGGTCAACCCAAATACCTCAGAGATTTATTGATTGTCGTCGAGCCAAAACGAACACTTCGATCTAGTTCCAAACATTTGCTGAAAGTACCACACTCCAACCTCAAATCCGCTGGCGACAGGTCCTTTGCCGCAGCTGCCCCAAAGATATGGAACTCCATACCAGACTCTATAAAGAGTGTTCACAGTGTCGACGAATTCAAACGTAGATTGAAAACCCACTTGTTTAAATCAGCATATAAATTGTATTAATGCCAAACGTTTTATTATTCTAGTCATTATCATGTTTTTGTAATGTTTTATCTAGTCACATAATTGTATTAATTTTATTTCATAGCGTTGTAATGTTAGGATAAAGTAGTCACTAGTGTATCACATTGTTAAGCGCTTGGAGCAAGTATTGAACAAGCGCTATATAAATGTTCATATTATTATTATTATTATTATTATTATTATCTATTTATGTATTTTTATAGGCGACATGGGTTTCGGCACCGGTGATAATATGCTTGGAGATGTACACATGGATGACACACTTTTCGTCAAGAACCCCGATCAGGTATTAACTTTATTTGTGATTATACAATATTATGTATAACATTTATTTGAATGTTTAGTTGAATGTTCCTTTTGTTCATTTTTGCGTTCATGAAAATATATACCATCAGGGATGCATTTGGGCCGCGCCATTGGGCAAATGGCGCAGAAAAATTGCCACGGGCGCACTTTTCGGAAAACAGTGCGCCCGCCATGGCGCACTTTTTTTCCTTAGGGCGCACTTTTTGAAAATGTATGCGTCCGACTTTTCACATTTTCTTTACATTTTTGACAAAATTGATTCCCTTTTACTTGGTCATTTTTTTGTCTATTAAGTGCACTATGCAGGTTGGCCAGCGTCTGGGAAATCAGGTAATTTTACAAACAATTTTAAATCCGAGAAAATCAGGAAATCTTGCTCTTTTTGGAGAAAATCAGAGAAAAATCAGATGATTTCATTATGGATAAGGGGACAAAAAGTTTAGGATATATGATTTTTTTGTTTGATTTCCCTGAACATATATCTATATTTTTAGTCAAGTTTTTATGATTTCCTTGAAAATTTTCGCTCGCGCCTTCGGCGCTCGCATATTTAAAAAAAATCCTTAAAAAGTTCTTGCGCCTTCGCCGCTCGGATATTGAGTAATTATAGTTATGATGTTAAGCTAGTCTTACAACCGGCCGCACGGGCGGTCGCCCGTACGGGCCCCGCAGCTTTTAAACAGTTTTCTGATCGCAGCAGCCCCGCAGAGCACGTAGCCTTCCAGTCGTTCACGTACGGGACACGCACGTGTCCCGTACGGGCTCCGTGCGTGCTTCCTGCGGACTACTTGCGATTCTATGATCGTAGAGCGCCCGCAGCAAAAAATGTGCATACACATTTTCTCCTGCGGGGCACGTACGGGCAGTCTACGGGCAGAACCCCGTACGTCTGTCGTACGTGCGACGTACGTGTGACGTGCGTGTAACGTGCGGGTCCCGTACGATTTCTTCAAAATTTGCCCGTAGACAGCCCGTAGAGCACGTACGGCCGGTTGTAAGACTAGCTTTATATATAAATTACCAGTTTTTTTTCTATGCCATTATCGATCTTGGTTCATGGAAAGGAATCAGGTGCGAAACTAAATCTTACTGGAGACTGGTCACCCTGACAATGGTAGTTAAAATCGGATTTTGCCTGGATATATGGTTCTTACTTTTGAATATATATGAATGGGCGCACTGAGAAAACATCGGGCGCACTTTTCGGAAATGAGTGCGCCCGTGGGCGCAAGATTTTGTCTGGCCAAATGCATCCCTGTACCATGGTATAGCCTGAACCATGCTATGGGCGGAAATAAGAAAAAAATAGCTGTGCAATGTGTTGCATTATTTTTGTGTGATGACTTCAATATAATCATAGTACTTTGCTTTTTTTTCAGATTCTGCATGATACGGCAAAAGAGAGCGGCGACAAACCGATGGACATTGATCTACAACCACCGGGAAGGGAAGTGGATGGTTTTGGAGATGGGCTTGGCGACTACGGTAAATAAGGAATAGATAAATATATTGTATATATGATAATTATGATACCATAAAATGGCCTTTGGTGCTTTAAACTTCTGTCATTGACATTATAAGCAACGGAAAAATAAATGCAGTGTAGAAAAGCGTTTATGAGGGATTCCCGGTCTCGTTTATTTGTTTAAAACGAACTCTAGAATCAGAATCTTAAAGAAAAACAATCCTTCGCAGATATATAACCATCCTTATATTTTCATTAGCCAAAAATAAAATTGATCATCGTTAGCTTATATGGACAGTTTGTTCATCTTACAACTTCTTCGAATTGCAACAATGTTTCAGCTACAAGTCTAATTCTTCTACAGAAAGGTATTACTTTAAATAGTTAAAGAGTTAACACGTTCACAGCTTTTGTTATTAAGTTTGTTGAAAAACTCGTTGCACTAACTCAAGTTTTGAGCTAAGTTTTAGCGTTATTATATACATTTTAACTTGTTTGAGCAATCTTAATTAAGTTCCAAACAGCACCAAAACAGCGACATGGGATCTACTTTGTAGAACTTTTGAAACCCGTGTTATGATATATATTAATTATAGGCCTATCAATGTAGAACATCATTTCACCAAATCGTTTCAACATCATATTGTAGCTAATATGTTCTTGGATAATACACTTTTGTCCCATATGGTTGTCACATTTTTCAAAAGAAAAAAAAAAGACATAAAATAAAGATCCTGACAAACTTTTCGAAATAATTTTAAACGAATACAATATATAAATAGATGTAAATGTTACTTGCTGTTGCGTCGGATAGTATCTTATATTGTACAAATCGAAATAAATCAAAACTCTTCTCATGGTTCTCAAAGCAAAATAGAGTTCATTAAGCTAGAGCTTTATCAGCTCATAGATAAGTGTTGTAAAATTGTTATGCCAATAGATCTAGAGTGGCCACATTACTTAAGCGTTTTGTTTTTGTTATGCCAAAAGAGGGCCCACAGTATTTAAGCGTGTTTGTTGTTGTTATGCCGATAGAAGGGCCGGCGGGCTGCGATGACGATGATGACGACAATGATACAGGGGGCGACTTTGGAGGGGGCCTCGATACAGGTCTATTTGGTAAGTTCTATTATATTTGAAAATTGGCCACTAATATGAAACAAGGAAACGATGGTGATGTATCAAACCATATTTGAACCTCTCTTGGAGGCGCAGTTCTTTTTGAATGTCTGAACCACCAATTTAAATAAACTCAAATGATGTAAAAAAATTTAAAAAAAATAGAAAACAAAAACAGAGGATTTTAATGAGCTAAGACAGCAAATAAATAAGATTAGAAATTATAATGATAAGTTACTTTTCTAACTTTGCTTGACTTAAGTTTAATAAGAGAGTTGTGTTGTAAACACTTTAATATCAAAGACTTCGGTATTGATGTGTAAACAGAGGACTAGAATATAGTTAGTTATAAAAGCTATAATTAATATCATGTATATCGTCTCATAATAACGACATGTACATTTTTAGATAACTTGGGCGGAGGTTTGTTTGAGGAGCCTGACGTTATTCCACCGGGCGAAGAGACACTAGCTGTACCGCCGCCCCTCACGGAAGAAAAAGAACGTAAGTAAATGTGAGAAAGTAAAAGTGATTTTTCTTGTCTTTAAAGCTGAAACCACATCTCTTCCCAATGTAGAAAATAGCAGCTGCGCTTGCTCCCACAGATGGTAAGTGTGATGTGCGTGAGACTTTTCAATCGGCGATTACTCGAAAGTATCGATTTGGCCCTAACGTTAGATGAATATCGAAATATCTCAACGTTGTATTTTTCTCATGAAAGTTTGATGAATTAAGGATTTGATTAAGACAGTTTTGACTTCTGTATAAAATCGTATGTTACTCTTCTTTTTACAGCCGAAACAAACGCACTACCCAACGCAGAAAATGCCGCAGTAACAGCCGCAATTCCACCCACTGATGCAACACTGCCCGGCGGCCCGAACGACACGACTACAACCAACCTCACAACCACGCATTTGCAGGAACAAACGACGATTCGCGAACAGTCCACATTGATTCCAAATGAGGCGGAGGCGTTTGCACTGGAACCCATTGATGTCACCAACCTCAGTATGTAACTTGAGTTTAGTCTTTAAAAAAGTGAGAATTTCAAAATTGGAATCCGTTTGTTAAGCGGGCTTTATATCCAAACAATTGTACTGTTTGCACTGAAACACATCGCTGTCATCAGCCTTAGTAAGTTCCTTTGGGAAAACTCCATTTGAACATGTTTCTATGTTCTCAAAGGTCCTTTTACGCATTTCTGTCATATATTTACTCTTATTTATCTGATACTATTACGTTTCTTGAAGGTATTGCGTTTGAAAAATATCACTTTTAATCATATTCATATGATTAAAATAGTCGTGCGTAGCAAACCACCACACTCTGTGACCGAAAGTTAATTTTAATTTCAAACAGATGTTACTTATATATGAACAATTTAAAAGTTTGGATTTGGATTCGAAATCGATCATACGAATTGTTTTTTTCCACAGCTGGCACCACAGAGCGCCGCACCAAGCGCAAACGTAAGTTGGTCATCGACGAGCAAAAGGGCATCCCGAGTGAAACAATGAAAATGCAGTTGTCGGACACGTCGGAAATCATTGCCACCCTCGATTTGGCGCCACCCACTAAGAAGTTGATGCACTGGAAGGAAACCGGTGGCGTCGAGAAGCTGTTTGCTCTGCCGGGCAGGGCGCTTGTGTCTAAGAGAGTGGTTGCGGTAAGTCAGATGTTACTATTAACAGAAGGGGTTGGGGTGGGGTGGGGAGAGGTGGACGGAGGGCTTCGAGATACTGTTTGCTATGCCGGGCAGGGCACTGGTGTAAAGAATCGTTGCGGTAAGATACATGTTGCATTAAAAATTATCTAAAATTAGGAAGTTTGTGTGTAGTTGACAGTAAACTTGTTGGGGGATGGTCAGATTTCTTTGGATTTATTGGTGGGGTCGGGGAGTCTGCCTTTCTAACAGGGTTTCAAGTCTCCATCGAAAAACCCCAAAAACCCCAAATTCGTCTTTATTTTTTTAGAGGACCCCAAAAAATATTTGAAAACCCCAAAAACCCCAAATAGACCCCAAATTTTTATTTTAGTACAAAAACCCCTTTTTATTTTGTGGTTTTGATTATATTTTTTTAAATAGATTTTTACGCAGTGAGGAATTCTGAGGACA
>LQRL01168297.1:13260-26428 GCA_001703475.1 Hydroides elegans | reverse complement strand
ATATTCTTTCAGATAAGAGCTACTAATTTTCATAGTTTTTGACTTGGGCACTCGTTGCTGTAATACCAAAAACTTAGATTTAAAATACTGACCAGGCAAAGTCATATTTTCAAAAATCTTGAAAATTGGCTATAAAACCGCAAGTAGATTTTTATGTGGGCGATTCCTCACCTATTTCATTTTTGTATATGATATTCTTTCAGATAAGAGCTACTAATTTTCATAGTTTTTGACTTGGACACTCGTTGCTGTAATACCAAAAACTTAGATTTAAAATACTGACCTGGCAAACTTTTCAAAAATCTTTTTTTTTTTATTTAAGTGTTACAGTTTGTTAATAATTTTGCTTTATAACAACGATAAATGCTTAAATAAGCTTATTTGATATACTGATGTGCCTTTTAGTAACGATTTTCGTCATTTTCACCGAAAAATCGGAATAATTATAGCAATATTAAGATGTCTGAGCGATGTTTTCGAATATTCATACGTATTCGTAATATATGTTCATGATGACGTTTAATTGTTCAAATCTCAAGGTTTTTAGGCCCAACCTCTCGGTCGGGGGCCTAAAGGTTGGGGGTGTCCGTCTGTCCGTCGGTCCGTCTGTCAATCATTCAGTGTGTCAGTCTATCCGTCCGTATTTTTTTTGTCAAGTCCATAACTTGAGAACGGATTGTTCTAGCGACTCGACGTTGGTCTCTTTTCATATTTTCGACCTCTTTTGATCCACTTCCGGTCGTGCATGCGCGAAAATTAAATTTTCACTGTAAATGCGATATCTCAGGAACGAATAGGCCTAGAGACTCGATGTTGGGCTCGATTTAAAGCGCTGGATCCGTAGATGTACCTGTTGATAATTTAGACAGAAATCGGTCAATTTCCGGTCGTGCATGCGCGAAAATAGTAATTTTTCACTGTTTTTGTCGATATCTTTAGAACAAATAGAAACTGGAGTGTTGGTTCAAACTAAAGGAATTTACCTGCAAACACACCTTCTCATATTTTCAACCGAATTCAGTAAATTTTCGGTCTCACATGCGCGAAGATAGTTATTTTTTCACTATAACTATTGGATAACCTGACAATATATAGGCGAGTTTAGCGAGAAAAAGAAACTAATGTGCCAATGAAGAAATTTATATGCACAATTTGAGGTTTGGTGTTTAAATATTACATAATGTCGCTACAACAAACAAAAAAGCAACAAAATGAACGAACAACTTTACGATCAACGATCAACTTTTTTTGCATATGAGCGATGAATTCATCGAAAATCCTTAAAATTTGATAGAAAATTCGGTCAAAAATATCAGAAGGCATATCAACAGAACAAGTCAGGCGCTTCAATTTGAGCCTAACATCATGTCTCTGGTCAATCGATCTGGAGAATACGCCAACTACAGTATAAATTACTATTTTCGCGCATGCGCGACCGGAAATAGACTGAATTTGGTCGAAAATATCAAAAGGCTTGTTAGCAGGTTAAGCGCTTAAATTTGAATCAAACATAGAATCTCTATGTTTATTTATTCTCTAAATATCGACAAAAACAGTGAAAAATGAATATTCTCATGTATGCGCGGTCAAATATTGACCGAATTAGATCGAAAATATCAAAAGACACAACTACAGGTCAAGCGCTTCAAATCGAGCCCAATATCGAGTCTCAAGGCCTATTCGTTCCTGAGATATCGCCTTTACAGTGAAAATTTAATTTTCGCGCATGCGCGACCGGAAGTGGATCAAACGAGGTCGAAAATATTAAAAGGTCAATTAACAGGTCTAGAACTTTCATTTGCGACCAACGTCGAGTCGCTAGACCAATCCGTTCTCAAGTTCTTGACTTGACAAAAAAACACGGACGGATAGACTGAAACACTGAATGATTGACAGACGGACCGACGGACACCCCCGACCTTTAGGCCCCTGACCGATAGGTTGGGTCTAAAACCCTCAATATAACAGCACTATGAACATATATTCCGAATACGTATGAACATTCGAAAACATCGCTCAGACATCTTAATATTGCTATAATTATTCCGATTTTTCGGTGAAAATGACGAAAATCGTTATTAAAAGGCACACCAGTATATCAAATAAGCTTATTTAAGCATTTATCGTTGTTATAAAGCAAAACTATTAACAAAATGTAACACTTAAATAAAAAAATGATTTTTGAAAAGTTTGCATGGTCAGTATTTTAAATCTAAGTTTTTGGTATTACAGCAACGAGTGCCCAAGTCAAAAACTATGAAAATTAGTAGCTCTTATCTGAAAGAATATCATATACAAAAATGAAATAGGTGAGGAATCGCCCACATAAAAATCTACTTGCGGTTTTATAGCCAATTTTCAAGATTTTTGAAAATATGACTAAGTTCAGACCGATTTTTTGTCATGATAACAGCATTTCATTTTAATATTAGATATTGCCTGAAAACGCCACTGATGATAGTAATGTAATTTGCTAAAATCGCTGCTCTACAATATATATTCAAAGCTAGAGATTACTTTAAACATTTTGTACAAATTTGAAAATCGGCCGTGGAAGCCATTTTTAGGCTATCATTTTTTGACAATTATGATGCGCATGGCATAAAACACTGTTTATCCATATAAAACAACCCACAGGGAATGAGTAACCCAAATTTGGGGGTTATTAAAGAATTAGAACTTAGATATTTTTTTCTTCAAACATGGTGTCGAACGCAAAATCGACTAAGTGGCTCGAGGCACCTCTTTACTTAAGAGCCCATGTCTCATAGGTTATTTCGATTTCGGAGCTAAAATTTTGCATATCTCCATCAAATCAGTTGAAGTTAACATGGTTCAAATATAAAAAGGATTTGAAACCATGACCCGGGGATTTTTCAGAAAATTGGTTGATTTGGCATGGACTCCCTCAAAAGTGATTCAGATGACATGTATAATGTTTAAAAGAAATAGGGAATGAAGTTGTTATCCCTTTGATATGGATTATATACTTTATTACCAGTTCCAACGTATATTACTTGATAGTTTGAGGTATGTAGGTTTTATGCACATTTGTAAACATGTGGTGGGGACTTGCTTAAAATCAGCATTAAAAGGGCCTGGGTGACGTCCGTTTTAATAATTATGTCACCCCGTATGTCACTTCTCTCTAGGAATAAAAATTGTATACATAAATCATAATGATCGCATAATAATTAAAACACATAGCACTTAAGTCTTGCAGATCGAATAGGTAATGTGCATATGCAATGGAGTGCATGATGTTACATTTATAGCGAAAACGTTCATCGAAATACTCAAATGGATTGCCAAACTTTTCTAACATATCGAATGGTGTATCGGTAAACAATATGCATCGGATTGAAATTCTACCACAAGGAGGTTAAACATTTTCATGGACCAATCACATTTCTAAACATAATACCCTGTAGCATATACATCTCTTGCTTACCGCGAGGTTGTGCGTATGTCGATAAGGGCATTCTGCTTCGAAGCAGTGTCCCGCTGCCCACGCAACGCACATATCTTGGCTCGTCAGGGCAGCCTCGCAGTGCCGATATGTACATGAATCGCCCTGAAAAAGAATAATATGTTAAAATATTATAATTAGCCTTTTGATTATGCATTTTAATAATAACACCCGATTTTATTAAATAAAATATTAGATTTTTCAAAATCTCTAGATAGCGAAAGAAAAAGTTACCCGTAATATTAACACATTGGGTGAACCAGGTCCTACCCATGAACAAGGAAGTATTTGTGAAACACGTAAATGGCCCCGACCGCCCCCGATTCGAAGGGGTATTGACTATCTCGCATATTCTCTTGTTTTGGAAAATCACAAATTTTGTTCGGTCAACTTCCGGTGGCCGAAACTGTCAAAAGGCACATCTACACGCCAAGGCCTTTCATTTCAGCCAATAATCAAGTCCCTATGACCTTTCGTTCAAAACTTCTAGCCCGTTCAAGCTCAAGTCTCGAAAAGCCACTTTTTCTGGCAATTTTGGCCAATTTCGCCATGTTCCAGTGTCCCAATTTGGCCGAAACTGTCAAAAGGCACATAGACATGCCAAGACCTTTCATTTGAGCCTATAACCAAGTCTCTATGACCTTTCGTTCAAAAGTTCTAGCCCGTACAAGAAAGCGATGACAGAAGGACGGACGGACAGACACCCCAAATCTATAGGCACCCAACTTTGGGGTTGGGGCCTAAAAAATGCGCCTGATATGAACCAATCACCTCCTAGCGAGCGTACTTCCTGTTCTAAAGCTGCGACCTGGTCAACATTTTGGCGCTACTAGCACAATGACGTAGCCCAAATGCATCCATGGATACAAAAAAAAGAAGAAATATTTTGACTCTGATACGCACAATGACTTTATATCTCATTCAATTGGTTTCATTTATGAATCGAGTAAAATATTTACCCTGCTGCAGTAACCATTATAGTAGTAGTAGCAGTCCTCGCTGGTGTAGTGGCTCATTCTGTCCGGGGCAACACAAACACAATGATGAGATGTCCGACGATGATTTAAGGGGAAAAGCCACTGAATGTGGACCGACTTATTACTTAAGGTGAAACTGCATGTTACCTAAAAAAGAAATGTAATCATAAATATATCGATGATTTCTAGGTTGGTTAATTTAGCGAGACACTGTTTAACAATTACATTTTGTCTTCATCCATTTCAAATAATTCCATGGGCTCATTTTGAATTATTTGAATAATTAAGTTTCGTTTGAACACGGTATTACTCGGACGAATTAGATTGTTTATCAAAACTGTTTTGAAATAGTGACAAGATACAAAATACAGTTGAATAACTTACACATGAAAATTTTGATAGACACGATTCAGCTGTTGCTTTCTTCTTTCTTCTTCTCCGAAAAAAATGCCCAAATTTTATTTTCTTTTTACTTTTTTTAATTGCCTTCCGATTACAAACACTTTATTAGTATTAAATTTCCGTCGAATAAGTATTGATACGCATAATAAAATAGATATAGTTACTATTTCTCGTTATTTACGTAATCGATTATTATTCATGTGTCGATACTTTACGTTTTTTTTTAAACCGTTACTTTAAAGGGTACTGTGGCATTTCATCGTTAAATCATTCTTAATAATGTAACATTCATATAGAAATATATAAATGTTTATATATTAAGCTAATTATATAATATTAATGAGATATTAAACATATTATCTTGTATCGTGTAAATACAAATTCAGCTGAAAACCTGTACTTAGAACCCGATACGTTATCATTTTAGCATTGATGAAATTATCTGACGAAAATCAATTAATTATTTAGCCGACTTTTTTAATAAAACCTCCGATACACATTTATGCCCAAGCTCGATTTACAGAACAGTTTTCCTGTTTTGTGGTGGATTCGTATCAATTTACCCATGACATGAAAATATCATGTTATCTAATGGTTGACTGACGGATAAATAACCAAGGCCAATAATTCTGACTTGGTTTGTATATGGATGATTATATAAAAATGTCTATGGGGGTTTTGAGTCATACATTGATTTATGCTGTCGGGTTATAATAAGACCATTGAGGAAACTAATTTCGAGACCGAATGTACCCATTCTAACGGATTCATTCATGAATATGGAACCAGGCAGTTTTAATTTTAATGCAGTGTCAATCATTAAAGACATATCTGATCTTGTGTACAAGGAATCAATGATTACAATTCAAAACAACTGGCAAACTCAAAACATTGCTCTAAAAAACAAAGCCAATAATATACCCAAAATTAATGTGAAAGTTTTCATTAAAAGAATGCGTTGATGATGCACATTGGTAGTTTAAGAATATATTGACAGATTTTGCAAATATGAAACATACAAGCGTGGCACAAACACCAATTATCAATTTTTGAAAACAATCAAAAAGTTGAAAACGACGAGTTGGCAGTCTAAAACAGGCGTCACTGTTTCTGATTATGGAGGCCCTGTATTTGATTGGATCTCAACAAAAAGCAAATATATATTCGTAAAACATGGAATTTTATATAATTTGTCTTTTTTGTACCTATTTGAAAAGGTGAAATTCGAGAAAAACGACTTTTGATCAAACAAAATAAACACAAAGATGGCGGATGCTGAAGCAGTAAAAATTTGGATAACAGTGTGAATCGTGTATTACACCCGAAAAGTGTATTATTTAAAGAACATAACGCACCTAAATTTGGTCTAAAAACGGTACGCTACAATCCATAGTAGAAAAAAATAATTTGAAAACAATTCCCTATTCAAAAACAAATAAATAGACCAATCGAGCTTTATTTTATCAAAACACGTTAATAACTCTTTATTAATTGATGTGACATCAGTGAAATTTAGATAGTGTTGTGGTGGTGGCCAACATGAACATATATAATACAATTAAGAGCTATCCATTGAGGTGCTTACTGGTTGAGGTCTGGTTTGGTTCTGCCAAAAGAAGTCTGGTGCGGGACCTTTGGCGGGTCATGGCTTAACCTCATTGGACGACACCACAGTTTTAATTGGACTTAGCCTTAAAAACCCGTACACCGAGAGCAGTAATGAGTTTTTATACATGAATATCCGAATATTGATATATAAATGTAAACAAAATGATAAAAATATAGTTTAAAATACAACATTTCTCATCAGAGAGATTGTGCTAGTTAATATATTTTTGAAACAATAGCTATTTCACCCAATATGACAAATCACATTGCTTGTGAGTGGTTTGTTCGTAAAATTAACGACTGTCTAAACTTTTTTGTCATTCTGCACCACCTTTCTATTATCCAATAAACTTATTATGCAATATCTCAAAAATCTATTTTTGTCACTCATTTTTTTACAAGCTGTATGCATTTGAAAAATCATATTCTTAAAACAAATCTGTGACGCTGATTATGTTTTCTTTTGTTTATATATTTACGTGCATGTGCACAAAAGTATAGGCAGCCGCCTGTCTAGTAATGCTCTTGAAACTAGGACTCTGCCTTATATTCAATGTAATGCAACCTCACCATGTTGCCTAAGTTGTTACATATGGCTATGAAGATGGGATAAGTATATTGTAAGTCTAGATGTAAGTGTAACTTCCCCAAAACTATTTCAATGCTGAAAAGCTTATCAAATTAAAGCTGAAGAAGCGCCGCCTAATTCTAACAATGCTCACTATAAATGGTAAAGCTGAAAAAGCACCGCCTATCATTAACTATAATCATTTCTTAGGTAAAGCTTAAGAAGTATTGTCTACTTAACAACTAACTAGAATACTTATTAGACGCATATAACCAACTAATGAATTTATTCCATCTTTATTTTTAAAAAATCTTCATACTTTTTACGTTTAACATCTAATGACACATTAGTTTATTAATTAGATTCGATCGTAGTAAAGTATATTGAATTGTCATTGTAGTATCTTAAAGATTATGTTAATTTTCAGGCCTGCCTAACCCCTGCCTAATAATTGTTGATCTATCGATTACAATTAGATATACCAATTCTTATATTAATGCATGATGTATCTCCCAGTTTCCTGCTACATATTAACGAAATCGACGCGCTAAGGAGAAAAAAGTATCATTTCAGGTCTTACGTCTGATTCGATTAACATGATCAAGGGTTATATTTTTGTATTACCCACTAAAAGAAGGGTAAAAGGTTAATGTTTAGAGGGGTATTTCAATTTTTAATACTCGTTATACTTTGCATTGACTGTGTCTGGCGGAAAAATAGACCTCAATCGGCTAAGTCCACCATGTAAAGTGAATGGAGAACTTAGCCGATTTCAGGGCTGAAAACGGCTCCCATAACCAGAATGGAGCATATTTAGAGACGGAGTAGATTCTTGCAATTTGGAATGTAATTGCATTTAGCCTATTTTCATTAAGTTTAGTTATTTTTATTCTGAAACGCAATTACATTTTTCTGTAAAGGTTAAAAATACCACGCTTCAGGATTCTACAGTGTTATTTGAATTCATAACAAGGCTTCCGGCATCAACCTCTGTCCTATATAAATCATTGTATAAGGTATAAATCTAAGCAGATAACAAGTACGAATAACTTTCAACAATAAACTTAAATAATTCATTAGAACATAATTTTATTCAAATATTCGGTTATAGAAAAACTCTTTTTGGTCATCAATTTTTTTAATTCAAAGAATAATGTCCAGTTTAATCAATGAGTTAATAAATGTGAGTATAAGGTGAATAACATCTACATCATGCACATTTAGAGGTACCTTTAAACCTGAGACTTTTACATCTTCAACTATGAACACATAAAATATGCATAATATTTGCACATTATATTTCGGGACATGAATCGGTGGAAAATAGAGCAAAAAACTAAAAAATGGTGTTTCTATGCTCCATGGATTAAACCACAAAACAAAACTGATATATATTTATTATTATAAATAGTAAATTCTTTGTATGCAGCATTGGAAGTGTACCATGCGATTACACGAGTTGTTAAAAGTGTTATGTCAATGGTTATTGTTTACCTGCTACATAAAGTTTGCGGCATCAGGTAACATAATTAGAAATATTATGCATAAGTATCACTAACATACACATTCAAATTAATCAAATTGCACGTAACTCAATAAAAACACCAAGCAAGTCATATGTTCTTCTTTGGTTTCTTTTTAATTCGCGTCGCAGTCGGTCGTTTTCTCGTTCTTGAACTTCCACGTGGTTTGCATACACCCATGAACTTTGTCCGTTTTGTTATATCAAATAGTCTTGATTTGCTCACGACCTCATTATCCGATTGAGGTTTCCATTTATCTTTCTTCAGTTTATCTTTAATCGAGTTTATGAAGACCGAGTGGGGTTTAGCGATTTTGGACGACGCTCTGAGTTCGTGGTTGAGACAGTTCGTGTTTCCTCGACTTACCTGGAAAGAAAAAGAGAGAAATGTATTCAGGGAAGGCCATAATTGAACACAGAGTACAAATTGCAATTAACTGATTCTACTGCTTTCTTATATAAGCTGCTTGTGAATGGACTTGATACTCAACAAACAGAGCAATATTACTAATTCAAATACGCAAGCTGCTGTTGCTTAGTAATGTTATATTCTATTCATTTTGTGATAATAGACGGGTATACCCTCGAATGTTATGATAAATATATATGCCAAAGCCGAGGTTTTCTTGCCCGGATATATCGTTATGATAAATTAAGACACTATACTGTACCTAATTAATTTTTAGAATCAAACACCACACTTGGGATGATAATAGTCACCGAGAAAATTAAAAAAATAATTCGATTAATTCGAATAATTCGATTCCCTGAAACGAATCATGATTGCAAATACCATTAACTCACCCATCTGTATCCTTTTGCCAGCTTCATATTGTAGTCATTTTCTTGTTTCTTGCTCTGGTGCGAAATGTTTCGCATGGGAACACCAGCGATTCCTAAATGCAGTCCCGGGCTGAAATGAGTCATATCGAGGCTGTCGATGTTGTTAGCCACCTGGTGATAGATCTGTGAATTCAAATTTAAATAGTTTGCATATTTGTTAAAGGAAAATGTTTCACATCAATGATTTTTAATGGTGTATCAATGTATAATAAAGAATAAATAATTCAATTTAAATAAGATAACTTTGTATATAAATAATATTTTCTTTGTCGGCATTTTAAAGTCCAGATGAATAATATACCAATCACGTTGTTTTAGCGGGCGTTAATGATATTTGAGGCCCGATGTTTTCATTTGAAGCCCGCATTTTATCATTTGAGCCCGCTACATATCATTTGAGGCCCGAGCTTGCGAGGGACTCAAATGTTATGTGAGGGATTCAAATGATAAAAAAGGGCTTCAAATGAAAACTGAGGGACTCCAATTTCATTAACGCCAGCTAAAAACAATGTGATTACTATTATTATTGATTTAAGAGGTACACACATTTGTCCACTTAAACTTCATATACACGTTATTTTCTTTTAAAATGAATTGTACCATTTTTAAATTGACAATGTTTGTACAATTGTATTAATGTTGCATTTCTTTAAAAAATATTCGCGAAAAAAACAATGAATCTTACTTATGAACAAAAAACTAAGATATCTGATGAATAACTCGGTGACTACTTTTTCTCAATTGCTATGAGACTTGAGCACAATCATACTCGTTCTAATATCGATTTTCCTTATACGAAAACTCACTGGCATATCATTAGCATATTGCATTGTTTTACAAATTATTGATTTTAAAAATAAAGCTGTTATTTTAAAGCACCTATACAACAGCATTCCTATGGCCTAGTGGTTAAGGGTGCGTGACAGCAAAGTTTAATGTTTTGCAACCCAGGTTCGATTCCCATCGATGTCCCTTCTAAATTTTAGATTTGTTTTATGTATTTTGCCACTTATTCTTCAACTTGTTTGTACAATTGCATTAATGTTGCATTTCTTTAAAAATACATTCGCAAAAAAAAAATATGAATCTTACTTATGAACAAAATATCTAAGATATCTGATGAATTACTCAGTGACTACTTTTTCTCAATAATATTGCTATGAGACTTGAGCACAATCATACTCATTCTAATATCGATTTTCCTTAAACGGAAATTCAATGGCATCTCATTAGCATATAGCATTGTTTTACCAATTATTGATTTTTAAATTATAAGTGTTATTTAAAAGCACCAATTCAACAGCAATTTTATGGCCTAGTGGTTAAGATGCGTGACAGTGAAGTTTAACGTTTTGCAACCCAGGTTCGAATCCCATCGATGACCCTTCTAAACTTTAAATTTGTTTTGTGTATTTTGCCATTTATGCTTCAACTTAGAACAGCCATCTTTAATGTAACAATTAATGTTTATCAAATACTAAATAATAACAAAGTGAAACGCCGTTGCAAATAAAAATTATAGCATTTATGGGGAAAACATAATATTTGAAACAAGCAAGCGGGCCGTTTTCATTTGAAACCCAATTTAGCGGGCTCAAATGTAATTTTCGGCCCGCTGTTTTCATTTGAGGCCCGCAAACCATTAAAAATTGCCCTGTAAAACAGCGTTAATATACCCCAGTGCCTCGCAAATCGATAATAATAAATAATAGACGATATCTTAAAAAGCAAACAACATAACATAAACGGACGACGTATCTTATAGGAAATGACATTTTAAATTAACACATGACCTAAATAATAAAAAAATGACATAAATAACCTAAATTTAGAATAGCAGAAGCCATCTTAAGACGATATTGTAAAACAACAGACGACATTCTAAATCTAACAGACGATATACCAGCCAGTTGTCGAATCCGCGTCTTCCGGCGCAGAAAGCGGGCATGCGCGACAATATTGCTGAGTCACGGCGATACAGGAAGTAGTCAATGGCAAAGATCGTGCTGAAGGCGCCCTCTGTCGAGACAAAAAGGTCGTCTGTGTCTTTGGGGGAGTGTAGAGTGCGACCTGGTGGTAGCTGCATAATAAATGAAAATGTTAATAAAATACGTGATTTGAATATGCGAGCCAATAGAGTGAATTTATTAATCTGTGGTGTATAATAACAGATAAAAAAATATATATAAAATAACAATGTTACCATCAGCTACACTGTTTTTTTTTCTTTTATTTTTTTTTCTTGATAAAAACACTTAGTACAGTAAATTCTTTACGAGATGGAATACACTCGATCCGTTCTTGCAACTTAACTTTCAACAGTTAGATAATATAGAACAATATATATACTTATACAAATATAATTTGTTTATGGCGACGTGGGAGGGGCTTTGGCTACGCGGAAGGACGAACTATTTAAATCCATTGCAGGAACTTACAAAGACATTGACCCGGCGTGACGTCAGAAAGGAGATTTTCTTCACTTCGTCGTGAGTATTTAGAAAATCAATGACCGTCAACAGGCGTTGTGTGAGAAGAATATCCGCGTTGATGTAGCCGTACCACTCTACCTGCACGATAAATAAAGAGTAAAAGAATCGTGTATGTTAGAAGTATTAATAAGAGATCCCAGATTAATTTGCTCTTGCTCTGAACAACGAACAATATATGAGCAAAATACGTTGCAAGTCTCTGTTACAGGCCATGCTTCATCTATTTTGTCTCACTTTTATATGCACACTGCACACTCAATCATAATTTCTTGAAAGGAGAGAGAACATGTTAGGGGATGAGATTAAAACATATATAAATAAAAGAGTAAAGAGAGAGAGAGAGAGAGAGAGTCTGAAAGAAGGAGGAAGAGAGAGGAAATGGTAGATGGATATAAAGAAAGAGAGATCGAGAGAGAAGAAGAAAGAAAGATAGAGAAGGGTATTAGAGAGAGAGAGAGAGAGAGAGAGAGAGAGATAGAAAAAGAAAAAGAGAGAAGGAGAGGAGGAAGGGGTAGGGAGGGGAATGCTAGTGTAAATGAGAGAGAGAGAGAGAGAGAGTGGTGGAGAGCAAAAGCGAACTCGAAACCACTCACTTGAAATGTTCTCTGCGCATATTCAAACATGGCGGGTAAAAGAGGAAATCCAAAAGCTGTCCTTTGAGGCGCCGCTGCGACCGTCCAACCAAGTTGACAAGCCCGATAGATAAGATAACCCGATTTCGTCACGATATCCTTATCAGTGATATACATTATCGGTAGAACTTTGCTGCCTAGCAACGAATAATTAATCAGAACGTTGGTGAATATAAACTGTTTATGCACATCATGGTACATACTTGTGAATAAAACTAAGGTGGCGCCTTTTTGTTGTTGTGAGGAACATATAGTTAGATACCCAGTGGCTGGTTTAGGGTCAGGCGGTCTGAATTTGCCTTTGTTTTTCGTTGCTATGCGTTGGTTGCTACGGGATACCGCTTTGCCACCGGGTCTCGTAACGACGGTTATCTCGTCTAAGACATTCAATGCTCTACGATATAACATGGCATCGAATAGTTCTAGACTTCCGGGGACATATCCAGATTCTGTCCGAAGCACATTGTCTGAAGGATTCAACGTTTTTGTATTTGCTGTTTCATTTTGATATAACTTGTGTGTGTTTTTGATATAACTTGTGTGTGTTTTACTACCAGAGGAATGCCTTCCTGTAGCTTTCCCGCCTCTACCAGCAGGACAGTTTATATACGTTTTATTGGCACATATCTGCGCCATTGTTTGTTGTGGTCCGATT
>LQRL01168293.1:11364-21371 GCA_001703475.1 Hydroides elegans | reverse complement strand
ACATATTTTGGCAAAATTACATATGAATACATAGCGCATCAAAGGAGGAGCTGTGTTGTTGGGCGTCTGTTATGTAATCACAACTGGTTAAGATGGCCGACAAAGTCGGCCATTTCCGCGGTGTCTATATTAAGCAGTAAATACCCTATATGAATGCAAATATGGCTCATTCAAAAGCGGAGGATTCAACTGATATATCAAATTGTTTATTAAATATCATTTGCAAATTTTTTCATTGGATTCTACAATATTTATATACAAAAAGACTTTTTTAAATGAGTTATATCGTCCCACAATAAACCAATCAGCCCAAAAGTTTGACCCGTTTGCATTTAAATGACCATTATTGTCAAGCTGAATAATGAACCTATTCGAAAATAACGAAAAATGTGTTTTTGCAAATATACAAAGTATTTCAAAAAGGCATTACGTTCTTCAGAACGCTATTTTCCCCGCAATAAACCGATCAACTATTCTACATTGATCATTTAGATATAAGAATATATCCTATATGAAGTTTAATCATTAATGCATACAAATGGTATTGTTTAACATGGTAATACTAATATATGCATGTTAAAACCAATAGTGTTTGGCTATTTTAGAATGAAACCACTTGAATATGATATCATGAAACCACATAAAACAAAACAATATCAAAAATATCCAATAGCAGATAATTGTAATTATACATGTATTTCTCTCTTGTAAATGTAAATTCTAGTAAGTGGAACGTGAACGACGTATTCCTTGCCAATATAAACGTGATTCTGTTATACTTGTACAACCATAATTTCCTAATGTTTTAGTTTATCATGCATGTAAAGATTTATATATGATTTTGAATATACAATGCAGTTGAAATAACGGCTTTCAGCTACTTAATGAGAATATTAATTTGTGAAGAGCATCTCATGATTTTTCCAAACTTAATATTTATAAAAAGCAAAATGACAATATAATTAAGTAAAATGATTTTCATTTAAATGACTTTGTTACTACTGCGTATACTTTGAAAGTTAGAAAGTTAGAAAAGCAACTTACGTAAGAAAGGCACCCTCGACTTATTTGTCAAAAGTGGTTATTTGAGCATGAATCCACTTTAAACACTGTTATATACAATAAACTATCTTATTTCGAAAGCCTATTTTTACAAAAAGGTGATCCAATTCCTGTAGCTAGATGAGCTCATTGTGCTCATATTGCTGGCTAGAATCACAAGAGAAACACATTTTCTGAAAAAAGCATGAAAATAATATAACTGTTATATATATGTCAAATTTTGTTGCAGTACTTCAGTTTATTACTCCCTGCTATACATCTATTAATAAGATTAAACCCACTATCCAAGCTTAATCCAAGATTGCTTTAGTAATTTAAAAGATTAATTCTCGATTATTTTTCGGTTTCAGACCCTTTGATCAGCTTTGGATATTGGAATCCAAGACTAATCTAAGATTAATTCTCGTGTCTTATGAAAAAAAAACGAGTATTACACTGATAAAAGTTGGTCTATTGACATATTTATACGTTTTTATTGATTAAATATATCTCAATGTATCCATGTATGGCGTGTTTGACCTTTGTTTTTATAATCGATTGAAAATATCAATGTGCTTGCCTATTACTATATTAGGGATGGTCGTTTATTATCCAAACACACTTCAAGGTATTAATTAAAGTATCTCAATCATTAAAACATAACAAGCATGCTCGAATGATCAAACACGCATAGACTACGATTTCATGTTTTTTTTTGGATTCTAATACTCCACCTGATATAAAAGTATAATCATATACATTGCGATAAACGTCACTACGGATATGAAACAAAATTCATTTTTGCTACATTTTCGCTTCAATGTAGAAACATTATACTTCAAAATGCACTTAATAATACCCAATATAGTTATGGTAGAACGTTCAATTATTTCGGCTTGAAAGTGCAACATTTACAAATCATACCCGACTTAATCCTGCATGGTACCCCCAAGATAACATTTTCAGCCTCGGATTGACCGTAATCCACAGGTCTGGAACCCGAAAATGTTACAATCTTAGATTAATCCCCGATTACTTTTAATCTCGGAGTTATCGCGACCTCTGGAATCGGCCAAAAAACTTTGGAATGAATTCATAAATATCGATAAAGGAACCCATTTTAAAAGTTTGAAGCTATATAGATGAAATTTGAAAGGAACACACTTTTGAGAAACAGCTCGTGGGATGCTCTTCATCTTCACGATATTTTCTTAAATGTGAAGGAGGTTAATGAATCGACATATAAAACACTTCTCTACTAAATATTGAAATAGATGTGCCGATTAAAATCAAATTAATTTATAATGATCGAGCTGATATCTTTGAATGTTAATACTTGTCGTTGATTAGTAAAAGCGAGGCGCTTATTGCTGAGAAAATTTCTGCAAATCCGACACACTTGATCAGGTCAGGCATATCCATATGAATATCGAGTTTAATAGGAACCCATAAAAATGTATTTTTATATAACTTGCTACTTCTTGCCATATATGAAAAGTGAATTGAATAGTGTGAATGAATTAAAATTGACAAAATATATAAAGTCAAATACAATGTAGCAAGCGAAAAAAATACCATATTTTCCGTGAGGCCGTTTTTTAGGCAGCCGACTTCGTTTTGCCGAATGGATACATGTATTAATATAATAGCATATGGGCTGCGACCTTGCTGCCGAACGAATAAACTAAACATGATGTTTTGAACCATACATTTTCAGCATAAATGTGAATTGAATTTTTACGATGACATCCTGATATATCTCAAGCAATTTTACCAAATTAATAATGAGATGTTTCTTATCTTTATCTAAGCAATATATCCATTCCCGCTCTTTATTTTGCAGATATGTTTGGCATGTGAATCGAACAGCACTGAGAATATCCAATCATTCGTGTTGATCCTTATTTTAGAAAATGTCAAGCATTAAGCTTTAAATGTTAGGCAATGTCACATTGTCTGTATTTGATATTTAATGAACATGTGACCCACCTTATTTACATAAAAATAGGGATCCTATAATCCAGTATATTATTAAAGGCCTAAATTGAATTCTCTTGAAATGCCAACCCCAGTTGTCAAACAATATAGGTTTGTTTGTCTTTGACACGACCCGCATAAGTGATTATGTAAGCCAGCCCAGTGTTTACCATTTCGGACCTCCTATAAAAACACCATATTCCTCCTACAATGCTTAAGATCGTTCCTGAAAACTGCCTATCCAAATACATGTAAATTTCAAAAATCAACAAGATAAAAAATATCTAAATAACAATAACGATATCAAATGAACATCGTGAAAATTCTGAATCTAATTGTGTAATTTTCAATCACGCGATATAATGACATCTTTATCAAAATTTGATTTAAACAGGTTGCGCTAGTCAAATTTGAAAATTACATATGAATTCACATATGCATTCATATAATGAAATTTATTGTAGTAAATAAAGCCAAAAAAATATTTAAGGGGAAAAATAAATGGAAAAAATATAGAATATCATATTTGTTTTTATTTTATTTTATTGCATTACTGTTATTGATAACAACATTGCTAAGCTAGAAAACCTATCAAATAAATAAAAATGTTTGCGACCTTATTCTTATTGCAAAACACAACAAAAGGCCTTGAAAAATGAATGACCATGAATTCTGATCTTTTATGAAAAGATCCATTTAGTTTGATTATCAAGTCGAGCAACATACAAAGGACATTTCTTTGGAGGGCAGGCAGTGCCAATATTGATATAAAGGCATGGATTCACCACTCCTAGGTCTAACTTATTGAGTTCACTTATTGCAGGCTATATCTATATGGATTGATCATTCATTGGGGCACGTGGGAGTAGGCCAGTCGAAATAGCGGGGGAGGGGTGGAGGTTAATAATGATTGATTATATCTACATGTATATCAAGTCACATAGGTTAAAAGTCACTCCAAAAATGTAGGTCAAAACAATTTATTTCAACGGAAAAAATGTAAAATAAAAATATCATTAACAGCATTTAAGATATCACAGCAACGGAACACAGCCCAAATCATATAGATTTTAGTTTTTTTTTTACAATAAGTGGAGTTTAACCACAAAGTAATTTTAACATATTGTCGTTCATGTCTGTGAGTGTTTAGTCATGAGGGGCGGATAAATTCTATTTAGCAAAGTACTTTTTTGGTGCACACGATTCACAAAAAGAGCCTGAATCTGATCTTAAGCTTAGAAGACCTAACATATGTATTTGAACTCAAAATATATCAGCTATTCACATGCACGTGTATATTATACAATATATGTACCAAATATACTGGGAAGTATTTTCAAAACAGGACAAATATCCAGATAACCATTATGAATCTATAAAGAAATTATCAAGCATATATTCCTAATACTGTAATGCTCCCATATGACCTACTAATCCCGCCCCCGAATATCAACCAATGCGGATTCTAACCATTTATATATGCCGTATATAAAACAATAAGTCGGCCTTTCCATACTCAACAAAAGTGCGTTTAATATTTAATGAAAACAGCTCAACGGAATTAAAAGCAAAATGTAGAGAGAAACGCGCAACATAAATAGAAGTATATATTCGATTTTTTCTTGCCGCATTGAGTGTCGGGTTAATTCATAATGCATATAAGTTAGGGCATGGAAACACGGCATACACAGACATAATCAAACAAATCTGCAAACAAAAACCAAGGAGTCAAATAGTACACTGGATTTTCCAGTGCCACATATTGCTCATTGATTAATGTCAAACAGCCTATAACTTATAACGGAAAAAGGAATCATATGTACATGGATAGTGGCTCCGATAAAATATACAAGGCATTGATGTTATAAATAAAATAAAACATAACGTTCATAATAAGGATACTTAATTCGGTGGATATTTTTGGATATTATTTTATTAGAATATATTTATTTATTGAAGTTCGACAATGCGATAAATCGGATATATTCGGTAAGTTGGGAAAATTATTCTGGATAGTTAAATATGTGTTGATCTCTGGAACGTGTATGCCAATAAGGTATTGTGCAATATGTCAAATAGGCGTTCAAAATAGTATATTGTATAGAGCATGTATATCAGTAGTAAAATATTATGTTATTTTTTTACTGGTATATTTTAATTAACTGCATAATCATGCAACATTAAATATCTCAGATCTCAAATAGAATATTTATTCGAATGCAAGTATGCACAATTTCTTAATAAAAGTGACGCATAATTGTTTTTTCAAAGATACATTTATAATCTTGTGAGACATCGCGCAACATTGAAATCACATGGGCTTTGAGCAGGAGTACCCAACGAAAGATTTTTAGAAGTGTATCATATTTGACTCATTTTGTTGTGAAACAAATTCATTTGTAGCTTAAAGTGGCGAAATATTATTCATTTCAGTATAAACTTTATTCTTTATTTACCAGCCAGGAAAGCCCAAAAATCGTTGCCAGCAAAACGTTGCCAGCAAGAATAGATACTCTTGAATGTTTCTAGCCCGTCCGAAAGTCCACAAAAACTAGTTTATTCCCATATTTTATCCTAAATACGCCCAAATCTGAGTTTATGTCGTGTAATAATTGCATATTATGGACCTTATTTCTGGAAATATAATAAAAAGGAAATTTTCCTATTTATTCTATTCTGTGAAAATGCCAGCAAGTAAGATATCACAGCCGAATAGATAATTCACCGAATAAATCGCTGGGTACTCCTGTTTGAGTCGAAGACGTCCCTATTTTTTTCGGACGCCTGAGGGATAAGGACGTCGTTATTAACCCGGACGTCCTGCGAAATTCGGACGATGAATATGTATTTGCATGTCATGTTTGGAACAACTTCTTCGTTATTATAACGTAGGATGACTTTCGGTTAAAAAATATTGCGTTCGTGATTTGTCGACGTTGCAAACATTTGGCAATAACGTCGAAGCGACGGCAAAACTAAGTACTCGATATATTCAGATGACAAATCAATGAACGTACGTTATCAAAATTTAGCGAAAAGCTACCATAAGTGAATTTAATTATATGTAGGATTCTAACTTATTGAGTTACATGCTTAAATCGCATGATAGATAAAATCGCAATGACACTCAATTGCATTCAAAGAAATCTTTAACCAATGCCAACAAGTGTCCGGTTAGCATATCCATTGGTGCTTCTTGTCAATAATTATGGCCCTCACTTATTATGACTCTTCGAGTAAACATCCATAGGGTAAAGGGCCATTTAAGTAAATGCTATTTTCTATACCGGATCAATTGAACGCTTTGTTTGAACCTACTCGGCTAAGTCAATGTGATTTAAGGACAAAACACAAAGATTACATGCTGAACTCTAGACGCAGTTTATTTTTGGCGAGATTCGAATATATAAAAAAATGTTTAAATGTGTTATTGACCTATATTTTGTAAACGTGGTGGTCTGCTCGTGGTGTTAAAAAAACCTAAGACCATAAAGATCAACTTATTCTAATAAAAAAAGCTACCCTTGTGACCAGACCTATCCAACTCGGCAAGAATCATCATTGCGTCGCTTTTGAAGCGACGTCGAAATTACGTCTCCATTTGGTTTTATAGTCTATGACAGTTTTCTTTATGCCCTTTTACGGCGCGACGTCCGATGAACATCAAATCTTACGAAAAAAACGTTTTCTTTACGTTGGCGAAAAGTTTGTCTGAAACATATTCATGCATGATGAAATTACAATGCCACATGCTTAAAATGTAGAGTATGTGTTAAGGTCCAGAATAACTGGTGGTTCATCGGGTATAATAATTCAAAAGCTTATATAAGTTTAATAAAAACATCAAGTCGATATCATGAGATCCATGTGATAACATCGTCACATGCGGCGTCCATACGATGTTTTTAGTATGGTTGCGCTTTAGAGAAGTTATTCTGAGCATCGTCATTATCCCTAGTCATATATTTAAGGCGCCAATACCTTAACGTCAAGACCCGTCCTTAGGACGTCCTATATATACGTCGTTTTACGTGATAAGGACGTCCTAAGGACACGTCTTGTCGAGAGCCAAATTTATGATTTCATGCAAAGGATGTTATTCCGTGAGCTAAACGAGCATGACGTTTGTCAAATTTTGATAAGCAGACAAATTATTTCTACTGAGTATTGGTACACTATGTATAAGTATTTCTAAAAACTGTTATGATTTCATTTCAGATAATAAGTAAACCACCATGGCACTGGACAGTCTGTGTATAGGCGACCAGATTTGCCTGTACTCAGAGGAAAGCTATGGCTATGTCTACGCCTTCCAGAGCAGGTTAGAATCTGTATTTATACACTGTTGTCTCTTATGGTTTATGATTTCTTATGGGGTACATAGCGCAAGAAGCGGCAGTGGTTGTAATATGCTCTTTATAGGACATATACATTTTTGACCAACTTCTATTTTAAACTTATAAGAGCCGCTCCACTCCTCATGTAAACAGGCCCTTACTAAGTCGAAGATTTAGGGCCTGGTCTCATCAGGAGCTGCAAGGAGCCGAATCAATGCTTATAATTAAATAAAGGTCACCCCATGACATTATTTTTTAAGTGTTAATTTGTGTGTAATTTTGAAAAAAAAAAAATACTAAAGGTGTTCCTATTTTTGCAGCTAGATGACCTCATTGCGCTCTTCTAGGTTGCTAGAATCGGGCAAAAGACACCTTATAAATGTGAACAAATAAAATCAAAATATATCCTTCTTATATGTATCGTAATAACATTTCTATCTAGCGTGCTTAGCTTTATATTTCTGAATAAAAGAATAAAACAAGGACCAAATATTTGAATGTTAGAAAATTATTTTAAAAGCTGTTCCTAAATTGGTGTAAGTAGAGCATATATTTTTAAAGTTTTATCTAATTTAGATCAATTTTGAAACTAAACGCCTTTTTTATGAACACCTCATGGGCTGCTCTTTTTAAAAAATCTTCCTTGCCGTTGATCGTGTGGTGAAACCCTTAAAGTGGGGCTCACATGTGAGATCCCAGAACATAAAAAAAGTCTTCTTTTAATTCTGTAGAATCGTTTCTCGTCGTTTTACGAGGTTTCGTCATTCTACGAAAACCATAAAAGTTGGTTTTAAGGTAGAACAGGTGAAGCAACGGAGAAGATATATAACAATAGATTATATAAGATACATAGATAAAAAAAAAGCTGTTCCATATTTTAATGCCGTATACTATCTTCAAATGATGTTCGTAAAACGACGAAACTTCGTAATAATTCCACGAGAAACGATTATAATAATGTTTATCTTAAAAATGTATCACAATTTCGCCTATTTTTGAAGATTTCATATATGTTGCATAGAACTAAATGGGAAAATTCATCAAGTTTCTCAAACTCGTGACGTAGTTATTTCTATATATTTGAGCGTTTTCAGGAAAATATATCTTGTAATAAAATGACAATTTTTTGCCAACAAAGCGACTTTTCTTTGTCAATTGAAACAAGAAACTTAAAACTTCGGATGACAAGGAAGTGAATTTCTAATATTTATTCTATATTCATTCTATTAAATGTAAATATGTAAATGTAAATATTTAATACATTTAGTTTTGTTTTACAAACAAAATACACAGATATATATATATATTGTTTTTGTTTTCACAGCACTGTGCACTCCGAAGTCGCCATTTATTCGCGACAGAATCGTGAGAAACCTGAAGTTCCGGACGCCCAAGGTGATTTATATTCTTTTTTAACAAAATATAAGTTTTTTTCTATTGTTTCCATTTATTTTATTTTTATTTATTTATTGTTTCCACATTGAAGGAAGGGATATCGATAGTTTATTATCATAAGATATTTTTTTGAAAACAAGCTTTGCCCTGAGATGTTACGTAAAAAGCAACATTAATAAATTTGTGGGAGGAGACACGCTTTCAATGTTTTTTAAATAAATAAAAAACAACTTTTCATAAATATATGTTGTTTCTCTGTTCCCGTCGCTTAGCCCCGAGACATTTAACATGATCCGACTCAGATCTTGAGATGCATAAAACAGGAGTACCCAACGATTTATTCGGTGAAATATCTATTCTTCCTTGCTGGCATTTTCAATGAATAGAATACTTATGAAAAAAATATTTTTGTTTCATTTGAAAAAATAAGTTCAATATAATGCAATTATTACATGAAATAAACTCAGTTTTGAACAAATTTGGGCTAAAACATGGGAATATATACTAATTTTGGTGGGCTTTCAGAAGAGCATGAAACATTGAATATTATCTATTCTTAATGGCAACGTTTTGCTGGCAACGGTTTTCGGGCTTTCCTGGCTGGCAAACAAAGAACAAAGTTCTTACTCAAAGGAATACTATTTCACCACTTTAAGCTGCAAATGAATTCGTTTCATAACAGAATAAATCATAGACTTCTATCAGATATATTTATAAAAATCGTTCATTAGGTACTCCTAATAAAAGTATCAAATTAACATATTTTTGGAAACAAGGAAGTAGCATTTATGAAAATGGAAACCATTGTTTAAAACGTGAATCATGCGTCCGTTTATTGAATGTTAGAATTTGATATCGATGGTTTCGATCACGCTATGTTTCTTCTTATATGATGCGATTGACAATCGCTCGCACATCAATGGCCAATTTCACAGCCTAGGTCTAGACCTAGATCTAGGTTTCAATGTTAAAACAAACGGGAACCTGGTTCAATTCGACTTAGGTTGCGCAATTGGCCCAGAATGTCCGAATTTGAGCCGGTATGTCCCTGTTTCCTTCTTAACTCTTAATGTTTCTTTCCAGTGATCGCTTTCGAAATCCAAGTGGCCAACCGATACAAATCATCAAAAAGCTCCGGATTTTTTTTATCGGCCTATTTATGTTTTTGAAACTAGTAAATTGCCCGTACCGTTACATAACCCGATCATAGGTGTTTTTATGTAAAATCGGTGTTTTTTTTATCTCTCTCTCTCTCTC
>LQRL01168293.1:0-11354 GCA_001703475.1 Hydroides elegans | reverse complement strand
AATGTCCGAATTTGAGCCGGTATGTCCCTGTTTCCTTCTTAACTCTTAATGTTTCTTTCCAGTGATCGCTTTCGAAATCCAAGTGGCCAACCGATACAAACTCAACAAAAAGCTCCGGAAGCTGAAAGCCAAAAGCGAATTGAACCCGGAGGATGTGCGACTCAAGACTCAGATCACGCAGGGAGAGGTAGGTTTTTTATCATATAATTGTTAATAGGAGACTTGCAGTATTCCCGCTGTGCGAGTCGAGAGCATCGTATTTGCTCATAAAGTCTCAAAAAGAACTTGTCCAAAACCTCAACTCGAGCAGAGCTGTTTTCTCTGCAGTTGCTTTTATTGATGAGTTATATAAACCTCGTCTAACTTAGTTATTAATCATAATTCAGACTTAAAAATCAATGTTCATATTCGTTTAGTATTTTTCGTTACTATTATAACAGTATTAGATCCATTTGTTTATAAATAAATACCTTTACAAGCCCGTGTTTCAGAGACAGTGAATGGTATAAAATTTAGTGAAAATATACCCCGTTGAGCTACAGTCCATAAAGCTGATGCATCGTTTTTGGGTTCATGTAATCAAAATCGAGTCATATCGCAAGTCGGCTATTGAGAAAGTGAATTTGTGCGAATAAAAGTGCATTCATAGGCGAGCAATATTCACCTTCTCTGCTGCGAAATTCGAGAAACAATATGCGAAACCACTTTGAATCCCACTTTCTTTCAAGTTCGAAGCGGTTCTAGAAAGTATGACTGGTTGATGAAAGTACAATGAAACAACTTCAAATGAAATCATTTCGAAACGTTAACTAAATGTCTTAGGCCGCGTTCATGCAAACGAAAAAGCACAGGGACAAGCACAAAAAACGATATTTTCGAAAGCCACTTTTGTATAAAAACATAGCAATTCATCCCCCATGTTCACGCAAAAAGAAAAAAGATTTTTTTTTGCACGAACGCGCCTTTAGTCTTTACGGTGGTTATATGGAATTTGAATGCTTTAGATTTCTATATTAGACAGTCAATGAAATTTTGAGGTTAGCTCCACTTAAGTCATTCTGTCATAAATGTATATTTGTAATGAAATCTTTAGCACAGCCTGGATAAGATGTCTCGATATATACATTGACTTACAAATGTTTATTTAATTTTGTTACATTTTAATATTTCATTTACTGCTCAAATTTTCTAGAAGAATATATAAATTATCTTAACGTTCCATTGAGTTTAACTTTGATAATTGACACCACAGAAAGAACATTTCAATCGAAAAATTATATGCACTATGTAAATAAAAATAAGATAACCCACGAGACAAAAAGTCAATGCTTTTACATACGATCCAATACATAATCCCTCATCAATATTTCACCATTAACTGTCGTCAGTCTATCTGTTGAACCCTCTATTCAAACGAATAATTCATATTTGGATTCAGAGCGTTTTGATATGCAATGTTGGATATGCTTCGATTAAATGCTAATGGCTTTAAGTTGATTCAGCACGAATATTGCATAGCAGATGGCGTTGGATAATTAATGACCTTTAGAGCGCGTTGTCATAACAAAAGAGGGTTATATTGTGGATACGGCGTACATATTTTCCGTTTGATATTATTGATTCTGATATATTTCCTTGCTGGCTATTTCACTATCTGTCTGGCTATGCTGGCTAAAACAGACTAAACACTAGCGAACAATGGACAATAGAGCAATGTAAACCTACCATTTATACGTCGTAACGTCGCGACAGTGATCACATTAACATTTCACCCACTCGGCAAGACGTCAACGGACGACCTAATTTGGGCCCGTACGTAAATTTTCCGGACGTCTTATTCGTCGCGGACGTAGAAAAGACGTTGCATCGACGTCGCGTCCGAATCGTACGTACGATTAACGCCCTACGGACCCCGGGACGTAAAAGGACGTCCGGAAAACTTACATATTGGCCCAAATGAGGTCGTCCTCTCGACGTCACGTCCGAATAAGTCGTACTATGGACGATCCTTGCCGAGTGGGTTTAACCCAAAATATTTTTTAATAAACATCGAAATTACCTATGTATGATTTGATGCCCATGTGTTTGTGTTGATTTGGTGCCGAGTGGGGTCATTTTAGTGAAATAATAATGTTTTGAGCATCTACATTTTGATACTATCGAATGCAAGGCAAAGTGCGTATATGTATTAAACGGATCGTTATGTTTAGGGAAAATTGACTTAAAAATACAAGTGGTCTATCAAAATGCGAATTCGTCAGGATTGTTTCCTGTATAAATGTTACTTGTGATTTGAACTAGTCCTATGTGTCGTTGCATGACCTAGATCCTGTGACACATTTTAAATTTGGATTAGAAAATACTCTTTTTAGGCTTAATTTCATGCACACTTTAAACTGATGGTAACCCATCTTTTAAGGCCATATCATAAGTCACGACCGGTGAAGGTCGATCAGATTTTCCTGTTTTATAAATAATAAAAGATGTATCTATTTACGTCAATATACCGTCATTATATCCATAATGCATTCTGCGTAATTGGAACCTACCTATTCGATCCATCGTAACGCTTTTTTACCTCACTAGCTATCAGTTATGACTTATCGAATATAACCACAGTGAATTATTCAGGCGCGGATTTACCATATAAATCACCCGGCGCACGCCCCACTGTTCGCCCTTATATGTAAGACAAAACATAAATTTGCGCCCCCCCTGTTCAGCCTGATAATTTATACAGTTGCGCCCCCAGGTTAAATATTTTCTGGATCCGCGCCTGTTATTCAACTTCCTATTAAAAAATGACATGTCGTGTAATTTATGATAATATTTGATAATTTTGATTTTATGTAATTAATATATTTTAATTTGACTAGGTGGGCGCAGCAGCCGAGGCAGAAGACAATGCTTCTGAACAGAGGCGGCAACATGGCAAGAAAGTCCTCTATGGCCAAATTATTCAGGTAGAGGCATTTATTTTAAAAAAGGGTCTTAATACGCATGGTTTCCAACTTAACCTATTTGATCGAGCAAGTTCAAATGCTGCTTCAATTGTAAAATGTAGCCTCAATAAAGGTGCATATCTTAGTTATATTGAGACAGAATAGGAAATATATAATTATTTATTTATTAGCAACTACTTAAACAACATTTTGCCACTCTGATTTGCCATTCTATGTTCTGCTACAAACAAGCGCCCTATCCAACTCAGCTTGTTATCGCGGGAGGCGGAAGAAGAGACAATGATCCTTTTATGTTGTTTAGAATTTTATAGGTCTTTGTCAACTTTTGACTTTGTCATAGAGTGAACATATATGTAACCTTGCCGCTACCGATCCTTGTCGTTTGCCGTGCATCCATCCTACTCAACAAGATTTCGAGGAACTTATATGCTTATAGTTGGGTCCATATGAAAGTTTTCCGGACGTGTATTTTGTTCTATTGTCTTTGGATTATCGTGCTGGCATCGCGTTGCATATCATTTGAAATTCAAAAAAAAAAAAAGTGGTGTCATCTGAGAAATGTATGATTGTGGTAAATAAGATATTGACAATTGTAAAACTGACAGTACTTTTGTAACTGTGCTATAAAGTCTAGTAAACGATGGCATGGGAATGTGACCTATAAGTTGAATGTACATTCATTTAGATTGACATATCCTTCATCTTTATATTATAGTTGCGTCACAAATTTACTGGTAAATACCTACACATCAGCACTACGCAAACATCACGCACCGAAACCAGTAATATGCAGGTAAGATGCTTGTTATATAGTTTTGTTATTGTTTTTTTAATCATTTCTGACGCGGGAAGCACTCAGGTTGCGCCGTTATAATAATATCGAAAATTGATTAAGGAAGATATGGAGGTATTCTATATAAGTTTACAGTCATATTGTATTATTTTCTAAGAATGGACAGTAAACTAATTCGGCTAAAGAACTCTGTCAACTCCATTACTAAAAATAATTGTACAGGTGCCTCGGCTGTGCCTCGGAACTGTATATTTTTTGTAGTTATGGACTGACCTCTTACTTTGTCCAAAACATAGTGATCTAAATACTTTGATATTATGTTGAACTACATTGCTGAGATGTTTTGTGACAATAATAAGATAGCGCAATTGGACAAAAACTAATCTCACATAATCATTATTTCTTTGATATTTTTACAGGTCGATCTTATGTCTTTCAACGCAAAACATGCTCAATTCAGAATCATGCCAAGATACAAAGTCAAAGCTGAGGGTGACATCGTAAGCATATATTCATAAACCATCCTCGAATAACTTTAAAATGCATTACTTCCTATTATTCATTGTTTTTCTTCCTTTTACATTATGAGTTAAACATAAGGTATCGCTGAGTGTCTTCGTAATGCAAGTATATTCAAACTCGTCTTATTATATCTTGTAAAGAAATCATTTTCATTATATAAATGATTTCAACCAGAAACTATCAATCAATGTGTATGTCACCTTGCAGATTATATTTTCAAACTATTATTTTAGGTCCAACAAGACGATCAGATTGTCCTGGAAAGTATTAAAAGTCCTGGACAGTATTTACACGTCAGTGCTGGTCACTACAGCAGCGTTAGTGTTTATCAAGGAAGGTAAGTTTGTATTAATTCATAATAATGTGTCTTTATCCTGTAATGGTTAAATGAAATTCGTTGAGAGGGCCTATATAATCATGATACCTATTAATAAGTATATATGATATTAAAAATAGGGTGACAGATGCTAGATATGGTAAACAATGTCATATTGTATATTTAATACTTTTGTCGAGGACTGAAATTTACAATAAATTTAGGCAACTCAATCATTATAAATCATTATAGTAGCGTTGGTGCTTAAATTATCATTAAACATTAACAACACAAAATTTCTCAGATGAGAAAAACATACAAATTACCCGAAAAAGCTTTTCCTCTGCGAATCACTTTGCGATGAGCTAGGCTACCAAACAGCTAAAAATTGGAATCATGCCTCGACATCAAGCATTAGGCACAGGCTTTTATTTAAAACTCGATTATTATTTAAATACAATTATTGTTAAAACGTTATTCGTTTTAATATCGGTTGATTTAGACGTTAAGAGATCATCATACAGAACACATGCGTTATCATACAGATGGTCTTATGATGTGTCACTACAAAGATTGTAGTGACACTGATCTTAAGGTCATTACCTTTTCCGTTGATTTGCATGCTTTGAAAAATATGCTCAACACTAGAAACATCAACACTAGAAAAGACAATCTGCTAATTCCATCCTCACGATCTTTACCAAATATATATTTTCATATTTTATGATGTCATCGATCCATTCTAAAATGCAAAGTCTATTTATGACTATGTATATGTCCACGTTGTTTATATGTCGTGTTTTCATATGTTTGATACCCGTGATTCTTACTGGCCATCATCCGCCAGTTTCTAAATTCGCTTTCTATAAACTACGAGTCCCTACAGTTTGCAGTTTTTTTTTATAATATGTCCAACTTCACGGATTTCCGGACATATCTACAGATTGCATTAATTACATAAAAAAAACAAAGCCTTTTATCTTTAAATGATTCTGATCATGTTTGATTATAATTGAAAATATCGATTTTAAACAATTTACTATAAAGATGTGAAATATGGTTACCATTGAACGAACCCATGTCATGCATTGATTCTTATTGATCAAATAGTTATCCGTTGTTAAGAACTCATTACTCCAACCATGCTCAAAATAGAAGAGCACTCCACGAGGTGTTCCTCAAAAAAGGTGTTCCTTTTCAAAAACGACCTAGCTACAAACTTTCAAAAATGGTCTTCTAGCTACATGAATTTAAGGAACACCTTTGTAAAATTATCTTTATATTTACCAATTCTTTCGATAAATTTTATTTTACTTTTATGCAGAGATATGTAGCTATGCAAGATAAACTAAAACATAAGTGAAAAATTGTCATGTATATAGAAATTAAATTTTTGATGATTCATAAAAGGTGTTCGTCTCCGGATTCTAGCTAGCTAGATGAGTGAAATGAGCCCAGCTATCTACGAAAATAGGAACAGCTTTTTGTTAAACTTATATTTCAAAATTTGATTATTTAATGAATATTTCAATGTATCAAGTGGTTTTATGCTCAAATTGACACTTTAAAAAAATGGTCGTGGGGTGCCCTTCAAAATACCTCACCATACAATTCTTGGGTAGCGATTATTTCCATTTACTTTAAATTTATGTTTTTCTCAGTTAAGAAAAATGTAACCGGTTACAGAGTGTAGTAAATAGAATGTACTGAATGAGAACCAGTGTAAGAGTCAGCCGCTAATTCTTTGTTTTGACCTAGTTAGAATGGGAACCAGATTTGGACCTGGCGGCCATTACCTTGTACACCCAGGCATTTTCCTTATGTAAAAGACAAAATCTATCAGCCATTTTCCCTTTAAATAAAGATGGTTCAGTGGGGCCTCATCAACCATAATGTGCATTGGGATAAAGTGTTTGATAAATAATGTTTTATTGTTGATGACATTCCTGTGTAATTGCAGGAAATGCGTGTGAATTTTAAATGGAAAATAACATTAGGTGTACAAGGTAATGGCGGCCTGCTGGTTCCCATTTTAGTGAAGTCAAAACAAAGAATAGAAGACTGGTTTCCATACAACTTTGTAAAAAGTTGTTTTTATACAACATGCTATAATTAGCTGTTCACTTCATATAATATAGTAATACGTTGTTATTTATGAAAATAAACCATTTATTATGTATAAACTTTAAAATATTATTGTTGTCACCAGTGTTATATCAAAATTCGGTTTAAAAGTGGGCGATAATTCAGGGTTTGAATATTCGCTATTATATTCAGTCTGTCTAAACAAAATGTAGTTATACTTTTGCGTGGTATATTATTACTTGACAAGCATCGGAATTTTTCAACTGGTATATAATAAAACACGATTAAGTTAATTAAAAAACATACAATGAAAGAACAAATTATGAAATATATATTTTATAAATCATACAATGCATGTTTAATATATGGTTTGATGAAATATATAAAAACAATTGAGCAGGTCTTACACAAAGTTAATTTTTTACTTATTCTAACGTTCTCATTGGATTATTACAATTTTGTCTCAGATAGAAATTTAGTTGTATACTGTAGTATTTATGTATTTCTTTTTTTTTTCAGCCACGAGTTGAATTTGTCCGTTCGCCAGTCTGGATTCACCATTTATAGACGGTACAAACCTGAGAAAGACCATCAAGTGATTGTGAAAGCGGGTGTGCCTCTGCGATTATTTCACAAAGAAATCGAGGCGTATCTCACTTGCGAGGGTTTGTTTGACAACACAGTCACTGAGGATGGTAAGTGAGACATTCCAGTGATTTTATTAATCGGGATATTACTGTTGCTTTGATCCCATACGCTTATATTCATAATTAAATGCATATACATCTGTTGCATCTTTGATCAAACTATTTCCAGTCCCACTGTTATCGATTAACACCACATGTGGTGATCGATGATTGTTATTGATTTCTTATATACCCTAATATAATTGATAAAATAACGGAAATGCATACTATTCCTTATAGTTCATCTGAGGCTCCGACCAATCGACCAGGGTAATCCTAAGACACTGTACCATTCATCTTCTGCGATTACGTACTGGCAGTTTGAATTTCAAGACGGTGTTATCAATGGTATGTTGTTTTGACTTTTTGTGAATTATTCGCTCCCTTTGTGTAACCATTTTCATATTTATAAATATATTTATGAGTGATGAAAAACGAATTATTAAAGATGACTTATTTATTTTCATATGCATATTTATATTTTATGCGTCGAATGTTAAATTGAAACAAATTTTTTAAATTGTAAAAATGCAATTCAGTGATGTCGATCCCTACTTGATATGCTATTTATATAAATTGCCGACGTAATTCGCTTCCACCTTTCGTATGTAAATGGGAATTACCCTGAATGTTGCTGCTATTTACATAAAATGATGTATGCTTCTGTAATTTTTAAGATTAAGTGCGTGCTTTTTGATTTCTAAGATAGAATTCATATTTAGAGCGCAATATTATATTTTGAATATTTCCGTTTATGTATCGTGATCAAACGTACTTTTCAATTTCTTAGTTGGAATTCATATTTAGATAACAACAGGTTTTTTTTATAAATATTTCCTTTAATGTAACGTTATCAAACGTGCTTTTCAATTTCTTAATTAGAATTCATATTTAGAAAACAACTCTATTTTTGAAATATTTCCTTTTAAGGTAACGTGATCAAATGGGAACAGCAGGTGCGCATACGTCACTTGACGACGCGAAAGTTCTTGGTTGTCAATGGCAAGAAAGTCACAACGACAGACGACCACAGTGATCCCAACACGGTGTTCAGGCTTCATCCAGTTATAAAGGTAAAATCTAGATTTTACTTTTATACAATTGAGTATTAATTTAAGCATATCTTCATAAAAGTATGTGTTTAAGGTGAAGTTGACTTCCAGTGATTATTGCCGACTCCATTAAGGCAAAAGCGGGTTGTGGCTGTTTGTTTATGATTTACACTGTGCCCTTCCTCTTATGTTGAAATTTCTTGTTAAAAAAGAAACAGATAATGTACACATTGAACCCCTTTAATAGATCAAATGCCTAGAAAATGTCAATCTACGTATTGCGAAAACAGTACTTCTCCATCAGTTTGCTTATACGTTCTCTATGTATCAATGTAGCGCCATAGCTAAATATTTCATTTTATGTAAGGTGATCAAACGTGCTTTTCAATTTCTTAGTTGGAATTCATATTTTTCGTAGTTTGTCATAATTGGTATACATATATTTTTTTGATGACAGGAACGAGATGAAATCGGTTTCGACACATACTGCAGAATCGAGCATCGCGTCTCCGGGACGTGGTTGCATGCTATGCCAGGTAGGGTCTTCTAGTATTATAAAAACCTATTGTACGATACGTCAGGTTACACTTTTTAACGAGGATGATACATTACACAGCTCCTTGTAATTCTTGGTAAAGTATTTGTTATAGAAAGTTCGTTTTTAAGTTCGTTCATGAGGAATATTTAAAAGAATACTAAGGTTAAGTTGAAGAAAATAACGGAAAACGGTGTGGCCTTGTAAAATAACTTAAATTACTTTAGTATATTGAAAACTGTACAATGTTCTTAAAATTGTAACGTAATTAAAGCTACGAGTTGCAAATGAAACAGAAATAAACTTTAAATATGAAAATAAACATGATATATATACTTTAATCTCTCATCTATCTTTGATTTCAGAGGATTACAAACGACATCAGTTTGCGGATGGAGACAAAGATGATATGTCGATGGCCAATCTACAGTGGACCAGCGCCACATTGAAACAGGTAAAATAAACTTCAACAGCTTGATGATAAAATGAATTAAGATTTTAAGCTTCAAATTACCGGTACTAAGTGAATGGGGTAAAAGGTAAATGGACCGATTCTTTTAATGTCACATCTTGACCGGATAACATGGCCATGGGTATCGGAGGAAGAAGCATATGTTATGATGCATTTATTGTTGAGCTTGAGTTCTATATAGCCTAGAGATACGAGGTTGTCCTTAAAATAGATTTGAGGATTTCAGAGATACTAGTGAAGTGATTTACTATACAGAGTAACAGATAAAGCTCTTATAATCATTACTATTTGATCAGGTCGGTGTTTCGGAAGACATGCAATACGATGATGCCTTTACTCTGCAATTTATTGAACCTGAAGATGTTAGCAATTTCAACTACATGGCAGGCATGGTGCCCTTCATCCAGAAAATCATCAAAGACGTAAGATTATTTATTGCATGCCTGTAAAATAGTTTATAAAGAAATTATAAGAAAACTGCCAGGCCAGTAAAATGCTGCGCCTTCGGTCCGCCCTTCCCCCATGCCCTCGGGTCCAGCAATCAACGTATTGCCCTCAAAACATGAAGTATTATTATGATATTCAGCCAGTTCAGGAATTATACGCATCAGCATGAAGATTTATGAACTGTATTTATGAATGAATTAGAACTTTAAAAGACTGTAAGAACATATATTTATGTTTAGTTTTGTAGGTTGCATCTTGAATCATACTTTTTTAAAGGGGTTTCAATGTGTGATATGAGCATGAGCTTCGATCCATTTCCATTTTGTCACGGTTCGGTCCAAGCCATTTTGACCCAGGATGGTCCGCCCCACTTTTCACCTATATCTATCAATATTTGATATTTTTTAGTCGTGTCGTAAGCAAATCAGATTTTAGATCAAAATTTCAAATAAATCAAAGATAATATTTTAAAACAGATCAAAGCCTATAATATTATTAACTTTCATACATAAAGAAGTTCTATATAAATGTTACTCGTTTGCTTGATTAAAGGACTTGAACTAAGCACTAAAGTAGGGTCATTGTCAAACTCTTGGCAATCTTGTTTACAGAAAAAGGCTGGTCAACAAATCAAGGCCAAAGAAGCCCACGACATGGTTGGAGCACTGAGCGAACTCAAAGCTTTTATGATCGTCGACAGTGTGCCCAATAAGAAGCGACAGAAACTGCTCAGAAATCTCAGGGTATGTTGATATCTTTCAAAAAATCGTAAAAATCAAATGCGCTTTGTCAATGTCCTTTGATATATTTGTTCCATATGTATGTTGTGTTGACCACGAAGCGATTTTAAATGCAAGCAGATCAATTGCAATTAAGTTTTTGAGAACTGACTACATTTAGATCTAATCTTATTTTTATTTAGATCGTGGAGCTGTTGGTTCAACTACTACAGATTCCTTACCGCGGAACACCTGATCAAAGGTACTCATACAAAATTATGTAATTTTTTAAAAAAGCTCGTCGTTGATTCGTTTAAGAAAATCGGGTAGATCTTTTACTAATAAGTGATATGTTTACATCAATTCATTTTTCATTTACTTTTGCCGTGTCAGATCGATTGTAACCTCGTTTTTAGGTTTGAACCGGGATCCTAAACTTCAAATCTATAAAGCTACCAATCTTGTACAATAATTGTATTAGTATTTTACACATTCATGATATACTTAAGAGGTGCTATTTTAATAGTACTTTTTTAATGATAACAATTATAATATTTATCATGCTTTCGTTCTCGTTTTCAGTCACCTGACGCGTATCCTTGTGGAATGCTACGACGTGCTTTACACCTACTTGATGGGAGACAGCCGCAAGAACGAACTCTATATTGCCAAGCATATTGAGTTCTTCAAAAGTCAAATCTCGTTCAAGGTAAGAAAGGGGACTGGCCGTTAAAAAAAAAAACGGTTTTGTGGGCAGGGGTATG
>LQRL01168263.1:11538-23810 GCA_001703475.1 Hydroides elegans | reverse complement strand
TGTGAAATAGACAAATGTGTCACAGTCTATTATCACTCATATGGCTATAACACAAAAGACTTGATTGTGTATGAGTATAAGGAAGGAGGAGAGAAAAGGGCTATCTTCAGTCGCGATCATGTAGGCCTACATGGTGAGTTTTTGGGTGTTTGTTTAGTATTTTGAAAATAGTAAATTTGGAAATCCAAAATAGGTAAACATTTGTGTAACCACTGAAAACCGCGTCTGATTGAATCTACAAACTAAAACGTCTACGTATTATAGGTAATACCAACATTATTTACAAATACAGTGGAACCTCGTTAAACCGAACACGGATAAACCGAATTACTGCTTAAACCGAACATATTTGGCAACCCGATGCTCTATATTTACTTTATAAGTCTTATCGGATAAACCGAAAATCGGTTAAACCGAGCGTTTTTCACCGGTCCCGAGGTGTTCGGTTTAACGAGGTTCTACTGTAGATATAAGTTTACCATTGGTCTTTGACATTACGGACATACATGTGTTTTTTTTTAAGCGCCATACACATAGTATACCTGTATATTATGACTTTAATTCATTTTTCTCTTTATTAATACAGAAGCCAAATGGCAATATGCCTACGCCGACATCAGCCCAGACACCGCTTATCTCGTCTTCTCCGCATCGCGTGGCAGCTACATTCACGGCGATATTGCGATTGATGACGTCACAATTACAAAGTTGACTTGTCACCATGACGACTCGCCGGCGACGCCAGAGCCGCTGCCTTCTACCGGTAAAAATCGATTTCGCGTTAACTGTTTTGGGAGGGCCGGGCGTGTATATTAATTGGAGAAGGGGAAGGGGGGGGGGGCTTTCTACCAATAATTGAACGATTTCATCGGTTGGAGTTCAGGTGGTTTTGTTGGTTGGGGTTGGAGAGAGGGGGAGGGGGAGTGCAGAGTTGATCTATGTGAGTTAAACTTTTCGCTTGGATTAGTAGGTCGAACTTTTTGATCTTATTATTAACTAAACTTCGTAAGCGACTTTAAATCGCACTTTTTAAACAATGGTGTTTGACTTGAATGCATGTAGTATCGGATTTGTTGATAGAAGGATAATTGCAATTTAAGTTCAGTGTTTAGACATTTTTCATGTTTGGGATTTGATCTGGGGGGAATTATAGTGAAGTATCATTTATATTTATAAAATGTTATTAAATTTTATCTAAAAAGGCAAATACCTAATACAAGACTGTCCAAGGACAGTGTGCCACAACTTGTACAGCTTTATTATCATAACACAATCATTTATTGTTTTTAGACGTTTGTTTCCAACAGAACATTGCCTACAATCAAAATTGGAAATAAACAAACATAAACCCATCTCGTATGAATGAGGGCCGCTAATAGCACATCTCAAGAGTTACATTTATGATGAAAAAAACCAGAAGATTTCTACGTTTCGTGTGCTCTTTTTGGGGATATTTTACAGTAAATTGTGTTTCACATGTATTTCATATCTTAAGATTTCAATTAAACCTCACGATTGAATAGAAAATATAGGGAAGAAGCTATTATGTTATTAAATTCTTCTAATTGAGTTATTTTTAATCGCTGCGGTTAGTGGTGTGGGTGGCTCACAGGCGGGGAAAATTTACATTTTGACGATTTTATGTGGCTTATAGCAGGGGGGCGACTTATAGCCGAGGGTTGTTAATAGGTGAGCAAGTACGGTAAGTTATTCCGTACAGACAGCTGACACACACTTTGGCGTAAAACATTCGTTCGTGAATCATAACCAAGTATCTTGACCTTCATATTCCTTAGATATCGCCGGTTCCAATTCAAGTATTTTTATATGTGTTTCTTTTATCTTCTCAAAGCAATAAATATATTCTGCTTAAATTAGAGCGGCATGTGTTAATAACACGTAGTAATATCACGTTTATTTGCATATCCAGCTACACGTACATCATGAGTTAAGATACTGCATTGTGTACATGAATATTTATTCAATGTACACGTTTGTTTGGATCCCTTTAATAAGCCATCGAGTTGATTATTTTAATAACATGGTGTTTAAAATATGTGACGTAGCTTATAGGCCAATTCGATTATTACGTCACAATCACGTGGTCAACGCACAGGCCGTAACTAGTGCATTCTTAACTATATAAATGGTAAATATAAGCAGCCATAACTTTGCTTATATAAGCATATAAGCAATGAGAAGCACAACTAGAATACCTAAGACCCTCAAGAATATACATAAAAAGTTTCATTAATATCGGTCAACAACTCGCGGAGGAGTAGGGCGACAAAGAAAAGTTAACGAACTAAACAAATAAATAAATAAATAACTATCTATATCAATAACGGCAAAGTGATTGGACGATCCACGTCTTGCAAAGCAAGCCGTGGCTAAAAACACTCCCTTTATTTTATTGCATAATGATTCTTAATACAAATTTATAGTTTCACAAATTGGTAATTCTCCAAAGCCTTCATTCTTTATACTCGTTTACATTTAAATACTTTATTTAATTTCATTAACACTGAAATAATTTAAAACACAGAATAAAATCAGTACATTTGTAAATGAAAACCAAAACATCACGTTACACTTATCCTTTCCCTAAACTTTTATTCATTTTCATGACAACATATATGGCTAGAGTTAAACGGTTTTCCCATGTTACCATCCATTTTCATCACTTGATATTTTAGGAAAAACTAATTCCAAAGCGGTTTATTTACTAGAAATATAATCCCATCAACGACAAACAGCTACGGTTTGTCGTTCAACATTCAATTCACTCATCTGAAACTCACTGATTCCGAACAAAAAATTCAACTCAGAAAGCCCTAGCGAGCGAATTGTTGAGCTCACGGAGCAAGCACGATATGCTCAACTCACTAGACCTGAGCGAAACATTCTACTCACCAAGGTGAAATGTTCGACTCACTAAGCGCCCAATAATAATCACCTCTAAGATACTTGCTTATCCTGGAATGACTGGACCATGTTTTAAATTGCAATCAATAGCTATCAACACAATTACTATGAGATGCGAAACGTTCAACTCGAACTAATCCAAGCGAAACCTTTAACTCACTCACTCAAATGAATAACTCGTATGATTATACCAATTTAGGGTATCTTTAATTTTTTGAAGGTCAAAAACCAGGGTAAGTATACTTACCCTGAAAAAAATTAGGGCAAGTATACTTACCCTAACACAGTCAGGGCAAGTATACTTACCCTAGGGCAAGTATACTTACCCTAGGGTAAGTATACTTGCCCTAAAACGAATAGATACCCTGTGACATATACATTTATATATGTGCATATTGTTGATTTGACTGTATTTATTGTAATTGTAACCAATTGTATCAATTTCAAATATTTATAAATATTTTGATCATATGATTTTCCCCTTATACAGAATACACCGGAATCCTAGCTTCCTGTGACTTTGACCATGACGACGCCCCTCTTTGTGCTTTCACTCAATCCTATGACGACGATTTTGATTGGACGAGAACTGAGGGAGAAACTCCCAGTACGAATACGGGACCCTATGGCGATCATACCACTGGAAACGGTAAGTACTGTAGTATAATTTAGTACCTCCCATTCTTTAAATGAAATAATCCACGAATTCAACTTAATATGTGATTAAGAATTCGAAGTGGCGAACAGTCTGTTGCGATATGTCTTGTTATATTAAAAATGCAATAAAAATCTCCAAAAAAAGCACAACAAAAAACTTAATAAATTGTATTTTTTTATATAAGTTGACTTGCTGAGCAACTTTGAAAACAATGATTTCAACTTGAAACACGTTTTTAAAAATAGCAATGCAATTGAAGCAAAATTATATTAAAAATTGCAAGCAACTAAAAATGTTAATCTTATATGAATATTTATTGAAACATTGCATACATCTCATGTCTATAAAATAATCATACGCAATTTCAGCCGATTCTTCTATCGGCTTTACCTTGTTATTCGTAAGATACCATCAATGGGTTCAAATCTTAAAGCCCCCAAATTCTATGTATATGAAACTTGCATTCCAGGACATTATCTACATATAGAAGCCACAAACATTGACGAAAATGACGTGGCCACTCTTATATCGCCCACTTTCTATGGCGCCGCCTGTGTCTCATTTTATTATCACTCATACGGCCAACACACGGGAAAGCTGATGGTGCGAGAACGAAACGCGTATACATGGGATAAGGTCATATTTGAAATCGAGGGATTCAATGGTGAGTATTGTTGCAGGGTGACGAGTGTCAAGGAAAATGAGAAAATTACAAAATCCATTTGTAAATCATGGAAAAATTGGAAAAAATCAGGGAAATCGAAACAGATGGAGGCGGGTCACCTTGGTTTGATATAATTATTCGGAGCCGTAGAATGCTGTGTGTACCGTACGGCCCAAATGTATGAAATAAAGAGGTTTATTAGATAATTCATATTGCTAATAAATTTGGAAAACGAGTTTAAGTAAGACTAGAGACTAGGTTTTATGAAATTAATGTTTTTGTACGTAAACATTGTTAAAGCCGTCTTTCAAATTAGGCACACACATGTAGGATTCTGATAAATATTAGAGTCTACCTAAATATAATTCATATTTTGCTTGCAGAGAACGTCTGGATATATGCCCACGTCCCTATCAGCCCCGATGCCACTTACCTTATGTTTACGGCATCACGTGGTTACGATTATGAGGGCGATATTGCGATTGATGACGTCATAATCGATACTCAGCCTTGCTATGAAGCACCGACACCCGCACCGACGTATGAGCCTACGTATGAACCTACGTATGAGCCAATGTATGGGCATACCTATGCGCCAGGTTAGGGGTTTTATAATTTTAAGGGATATGTGTTATATAATTAGCTTTTTAGCATTACAATTTGTCTTCATATTTGTCTTCATATTGTTATACCTACGCGCCAGGTAAGATGTATGTGTGTTAGATGTGGCTTTACAATATTGACTTTTTAGAACTTAAAGTAATAAAATCAAATAAAACAAGGTTGTTAAAATTATCAACCTTGATAAATAAAATATATATGTTTAGTCCCCTTAAACTTGCCCACTGTTTTCACAAGCCTAAGTATATGGAATGTCAGATTAGAAAACTAAAACATTCAAAATGTTTTCAAATATTCCTTCATTTGGATGGTATGTTCTTTCAATATCATTGTTTTGGCACAACTATAAGAGTATGTCAGATTAGAAAACTAAATTCAAAATGTTTTCAAACATTCCTTCATTTGGATGGTATGTTCTTTGAACATTTTTTTGACATCTCCATAAGTGTAAGACACATGTATATCTGTCAGTCTATCGAACTTCAGACCTTTCATTTTATTTATTTTGTCATTCTTGCATAATTAATTCAATTCATATTCTTGGTGCCATTCAGTTATAATTTTGGATTTAAAAAGTATGATCACTTCTATCTCTGTTTATGTTACCAATTGATTCATCGAGATTTCATGAATATTGGAAAATCTTTCTCTGACTGCCATTTTATTTGCATCAATTTCTTTTGGGTGTGCTATTCAAATGCGACATTGAGTACGACATACACCAAATGTGCAGATATTTGTACTCTAGGAGCACCTTATCCATCTAATTGTATTCGCCTTTACTATTTCTATTTTAGGTGTGCTATTCAAATGCGACTTCGAGTATGACATACACCCAATGTGCGGTCTCATTCAGTCCGACCAGGATCATTTTGATTGGATCATACGTTATGGTAGCACAGGAAGTGCCGGAACAGGACCGGACGGGGATCATACATCGGGCGATGGTACTAATGCATATATTTATAATGTTGAAAAAATAAGTATTTATAAAAACGTAAGGTTAAAACACCTACCTCAGCGCAACGTAAACACAACGTCATTGTGTTTCAAATTTGTGACATTTTCTGAGAGAATTTCCACAATAGTATTTTAATCATACAATGCGGAAAACATTCAAAAAACCTTTTAAATCATGACGTTATTTTGAGATTTATATGAAAAAAAAACCACATAAACTTGCACTCGTGAGTACCGGTAGTCTGAATATTCCCCCCTCCCCATGTCTATGGACCGTGTTCGCATCGCAGTGTATAAGTTCACGTATCGTCTAAACGTTCGCAATTAAAGACCAGAATTGTGCAGTAGTAACATTTTATTTATGTATTTTGGTTCAATAGGGCACTACATATACATAGAGGCTTCAGACTACGTTGAAGACCAATACGCCACCATCAAAACTCCACATTTCCACGGAGCAACCTGCCTGACGTTTTGGTATCACTCGTATGGCGCTGGTACCGGTCATCTTTATGTGGAAGAATTTAATGATGTGGGTCTATATAACAAGATTTTCCTAGTGGAACACGAGAATGGTAAGTGAACTAACGCAATATTAAAATACGATAGGGAAATGGTCAATTAAAATCAAATATCCCGAAAAAATGATATTTGCAGTACGTGGCAGGAATAATAGTCTCAAAATCAATGATACTATTGCCTCGCGGCAATAATATCATTGGGGCAGCACAAAAAAAAACGTTACACAGGAATACCAATGCTCAAATTCTTCTAGTATCCCAATATAGTTTTATACGTTTTGAATAAAAATGTATATTGTTATTACACTAGAAATGTACTACCGCAAAATGGCCCGGGATTTATATTAACTAATCTAAAAAGTGTATTCAACAATTTTACCATTTTTCAATGGCAGCAAAAAATATGTATGTTCCAACAAAAAATTATAGACCTACATGTAGCTGAATCATCAACAAATTCTGTTTATTTTTAATTGAAAGCCCAATTATATGTATTTCTATTTCATACTATTTTTTTGTAATCATCATTCATTAAATCTATCCTAAGAATGTCTTTATTATGATACATAGAAAAGATATATATGGTTGATGTCTAATTGCAGCTGTAATTTTGTATTCGAAATCGAAAAGTGATGAGCAATATATTTGCGATATTGTTGCTTAACAATTCAAATAAAATAAATTAATAAACTTAAAATGATGCTAGAACCTTATAGAAAAAAATGTATTTTTGTTTATGTATGATAATTTTACCAAATTTGGTTAACACTATTACATATAGTTTATTTTAACATTTTATTATTCATCTCTATTTGTATCTTTGAGTTTACTGGATTGTCTTAGCACTTTGGTTTCCACCTGCTATTTAAGTCGTTAATTGCCACTTGCTTCATGTATGACGTAACAATTATTTTGCGCAATATAAAATAACGTCAATTGTTGTTACCATGCAAATTCTATTCGATTTCTTTAAAATAAGATTTTATCGCTTTAATTGCATTTTTCTCTGTTTTGGTTTCGTTGTTGGTTGTTTGATTGCTATAACTAATGTTCTTAAATAGGTAAGATACCAAAGTGACAGCTATTAAGATTTCGAAGTGGAACTTATATTTTGTCGCCCAATTCATAGAATTAAAAAGTGTATAAAAATTATATTAGCGCACGCTATTAAAGATTAAGTTATGACTTGAAAAATTGGCTTAAACAACGCATTAGTGTAAAAATGATAAAATGAAACTGCAACTATCTCCACATCTGGCATATATTTGATAGAAACATATACGTGAAATTAATTGCGAAAAACTACATAATCACCATGTGGTAATTCAACCGGAAGTAAATTTTAGCAGTAATAGGATTGGTACCCGAAAAAATGTGAATTTTATAAAGGCACGGTGAACGCTGCGCGTTCACCCGTGCCGATTAAACAGTGTTGAACGAAATCTTTGTATTTTTTTATATATCACAGGTCACGACTGGCAGTATGTCTCAGTGTCTCTCAGCTATGAAGCCACTTATGTTGCTTTTACGGCCAGTGTCGGATTGAACAATGAAGGAGATATAGCAATCGATGATATTTACGTTTCCTCTGACCCTTGTTATGAGACACCACCTGGCCCCGTACCTACAGATGCGCCTGTCTATCCTACATACTCACCAGGTAAAGAAAAATTTAGATAACATACCGGTTATATAGGGATAACAGTTAATAGGATATTTTCATTAGATGCGCCTATCTATCCCACCTACTCACCAGGTAAAGAGAAGTTCGCGTTTGATGTGTTACTGTGATTACATTTTGTAGGGATAGATATACAGTAGAACCTCGTTAACTCGAGGTCCTCGGGACTTCAGATTTACCTCGAGTTATCTTTGAATTCGAGTTAACCGTGGTTTTATTAGACTGGTATCAGTCCCCCTATGGTTAATTTCCCATATACGAAACACTGGGCATCATAGTGACATAGGCCCTCTAAATGGATTAAAGGGGACCATTACAGGATATAGCCAGACTAACTTAAAAGAGACGGGACTTCGAAATCACCTCGAGTTAACGAGTAATTCGAGTTAACCGTGCTCGAGTTAACGAGGTACTACTGTACATGTAATTGGACTTTAAGTACGTTTTGACAATGCATGGCTGAGTCAGTTTTTGGTGAAGAAACCTCAATGAAAAAAAAGCAAATGTGTTTCATGTAAGCATGCTAAACATCAAAGCATCCATTTGTTCAAAATGAATGTAGACTCAAATAAAAACGTTAAATGATTAAAGACCTATTGCAATCAAACTATGTAAAAAACCTATAATAAGTTTATATTTAATATAAGGAAGTAAACAATATTATTTGATATTCCAGAATATCATCAACTCTTATTCCGTTTTTTGTACCTATTTCAAAATCTGTTTATTCAATATTATAAACGAGAGGCACATGTCTCTGTGAAGCCTTTTGCAAGGTGTGGCACAATGTCCATGGACAGTCTTGTTGTTTCTACCTTTATTGACATATTGCTCTTTTTATTAGGTGTGCTGTTTGAATGCGATTTCGAGTACAACGTACATCCAATGTGTGGCCTTATCCAATCAGATCAGGACCATTTTGATTGGATTAAACATTACGGAAGTACTGAAAGCGCGGGAACTGGACCGGACGGGGATCACACTTCCGAAAATGGTAAAAAAGTATTGTTAGTATATATCTTAAGTAAAAAGTATGTATGTGGTACAAAAGAAATAATGTGTGCTGTAATCGGTTTTCCTACTCTTTTGTCTTTTGGTTTTATTTCTATTTCATGTAAATATTCTCAAAATATGTTTTTAATTTATTAAGTAATTATCATAAATTTCCCAGTTTGCCTAATTTAGATATTTACGGGGAACTAATCATATAATGTTTTAAATCGTAAATAATGTTAGTTTGTTGGAACACTGACGTTGTGTTGACGTTACGCTGCAGCATGTGGTTTGTGCAAGTAAACATGACCAAAGCAGGTGACTGCTTTGGCCACTTGTTCATGGCTCTATTGTGACGTAATACTTTTTGTGACGTTTACGTAATGTTTCTTTACAAATTACTATTATAACGCTATAAGAATTCGCTATAATAACGTTTTTTATGCATTGTATTTTTTATTTTTAAATACCATTATCATTTATTTATTATATATTAAGGTATTTACAGCAATCAAAAAGGTCTTCTATATTATTTTCTGTTATCACAGAAACACCTGTTTTTTTGTTTGTTTAAATGATATTTTAGCACGTGGTAAAAGTGCAATCGTACTTCGAGGGAAACCCGGATAAAAATATGTCATAGTCAGATGGCATACCACATATCCTTATGTTTTATACCAATTCAAAAACCCAAACATGAAATAAAAAAGAATTAATGTGTGCTGTAATCGGTTTTCCTACTCTTTTGTCGCCATTCTATAAGACGATTCAAAAGCGAAAAAATAATAGATCAAATGGGAAACGACATGTGATTCAAGAAATAACCTTGGATCGAGAAACTATGACTTACATGTTTTCATGGATAAAGAATTCACTTAGAAACCTTGACAAAAAATGATAGATGTTATATTATTTTCGAAACTAAAAATGAATAGTTATGTAATTTTACAAAAAAAACTTGATGATTTATGTCTAAACGCTTTGTTCGTCAGGGTACTACATTTACATCGAAGCTTCAGATTATGCAGAGGATGAGTATGCTACCATCAAAACACCACATTTTTATGGAGCCGCCTGTTTAACGTTTTGGTATCATTCCTATGGGGCTGGAACCGGCCATTTATATGTGGAAGAGTTTAATGATGACGGTCTATATAACAAGGTGTTCTCAGTGGAACACCAGAATGGTTAGTATTTACATAATATGATGTTTGGTTCTTCATTTATATAAGCGCTTATTTAGGGTACTTCATTATTTCTGTCTAATTAGTGTCTTTTGAAAATTCCGCGTATCTTATACATATGTGAAATCGTGTTATTAGATTACAAATGCTTGTACAAGTAGTAGAGCCTTTTTCGTAATTTTGTCGAAAACTTTAACAACATACTAATTTAACAAGAAAAAATAAATAAAAGAATTAAGCCTCCAATATTGTAAAGTAAACCAACCTTTGCTGAATATGGCACACTTTCCTTGGACAGTCTTGTTTTGTATTATCACATTTTTCTATTCCTTCATCCACAGTTCACGACTGGCAATATGTCTCCGTACCTTTAAGCTACGACGCCACCTATGTCGCTTTCTCTGCAAGCGTTGGATCAAATTACGAAGGAGATATAGCGCTGGATGATATTCGTGTTTCCGCTGATCCATGTTATGAGCCGCCTGCCCCGGTGCCAACGGATGCGCCTGTCTATCCTACTTATGCACCAGGTAATGTTGGATCCTCGGGGGAATGTGAAAAAGTAGAAAAAACGGTAACGATAGGAAAAAAATACTACAAAATGTTTACTTCCCTATCGAAAGCGCTTTTCATAGAGACTCGAATATATTTACAATGTATATAAATGCAGTTTAGGGTGACTTTTACATGCTTTCTCAAGATTTGTTTTTGCCAAAATAAACAAGGAAAAACATACCAGTAAATGCCGGTGAAACAATATCGATTTCCACAAATGATTTTCTAAAATAATACATGAATTAAGATTTTTCATGTTTATCTAATTAAATAAGAGAAAACAATAGTCCCAGCCTCAAAAGTGTACACGCTTAGGCCTATTTCAAAACACGTAACATTTTAATTAGGAACAAAAGGCGATTCTTTAATTGTTTAATTGTTTTAAAAGGGGTACCCGTAGCCTGTAGCTTTGACGACACAAATTACCCTTACTGCGGGTTTGAACAATCTTCTGATGACGATTTGGACTGGTCGAGACATTACGGAAACACGCGAAATCCGGACACAGGGCCACATGCCGATCATACGACGGGAGAAGGTAAACGGGTTAATTATTAATTAGATATTTAATTATTAATTATTGATTTATATATGTATATAAGGGCCTTGTCACGTTGGGAGCTTTTTTCAGCTTTTAGACAACAAATACTGTTTTCCAACGTGTTTCTTATGTGGAACTCAAAACGCAACTAGAGTTTTGAAACTGCGCAAGTTTGTAAAGATTGCATTGGAAAACAGGGTTGAATGTGAAAAAAAACTGACATTGGCCTCCATAATTTATTTATATGGTATACAATTAGATACAAACTATTGCTTATCATTGTTTTTATTCCACAGGATACTATTTATACGCTGAGTCGATCGAATCCTCCACCGTCAAGATGGCGACTATTCGGTCTTCGCATTTCAAAGGCGCTGCTTGTCTGACTTTTTGGTATCATTCGTATGGATCAGCGACTGGAAAACTGATTGTTCGCGAAAAGAACTATGATACTGGGCTGGATAATGTAATATTTGTGAAGGAAGAGTACATTAGTGGTGAGTGCTTTTGTGCCTTAGGAAACTAAAACAACGTTTATTGTTTTGACATTTTGCAACAAAATAATATAAAAAACTCAAAATGCTTTTAAGAGGAAATAAGAACAGTAGCAATCATAAAATAATTACAATCATAGAAATATTTCAAATTGAATATAAGAAAAGGAATCACATAACAAATCATGCCGTCATTAATGAACACATTTTAATTTCGCATCACACAGAACATAGACTTTATCACATGATTATTCAATGTTAATAGAAAAAAACGCGCATATAAATCTTAAACATAGCTACAATAAGATAAAACATTTCACTTCTCAGAACACGATTGGCAGTACATCTCCGTGCCTCTCAATTATTACGCCACTTACGTGACATTCACGGCTACAATTGGCTCGCATTACTATGGCGACATCGCGATAGATGATGTTTATATAACCACTGATGCGTGTTATGAGGCACCAACGGA
>LQRL01168251.1:0-19881 GCA_001703475.1 Hydroides elegans | reverse complement strand
AATGTTACCAAAACTAACATCATATTTCAATATCAATGTGTATGTTCTATTTCTAAAAGTTGACCCAAAGCATCTCAAAAGCTGTGTATGTTGTGCTAAATCATTAGGCAATTGAGCAAATTAAACATATATATCGATGGAGCATTTGTAGAACAATGCCATCACATCAAAATCTTCGGCAATTTGAATTCCTGTTCATCTCAAACGTCAAAACGTTTATAATCTCTCCATTGCTGCTGATCATTAATTGGAGGTCGGGACAACTGCTGCTGCGCGTGCCCGGGATGGGGCTGTTGATCATTTGGTCTCGAACCCCTTTGGCTTCGACGCTGCGCACGGTCACCTTGGCTCTGATCTTGAAAATAACCTTGTTCACGACCCCCTGTAGCATGACCTTGGGAATGACCATGATGTTGATCAACTGGAGAATAGCCTTGGGACTGACCTTGAGCGTAGTGCCTGTCAACATCAACGCATTCACCATGATGTGGGTTGACTCCGTGTTGCCTCCCTGTCGAATGCCTAGGCACATTTCCTTCTCCACGCATTGGTGCAGGCTGGTCCTGGTGATGATGCATTTGTTGATCTTGAGGTTTATTCTGCCATTCCGAGTCATCCATCGATTGACCACTGAAACCCTCATTGCCTGGTGGCCCTTGGTGCTTGAATTGCATTCCCACTTGACTTGGTGATGCAGATCGGTCATCTCGATTTTGATTGGCTGATGGTTCACAATCATCGTGACTTACTTTATGGAAATCACCCTCCATCGAAGAAAACGCATCTTGTCCTTCCTCTATTCCAGTCTCAGGGCCGATTGATTCACGCGGATGTCGGTTTTGAGGCGTATCAGGTTGCCCGTCTGCAGACATGGCAATGGCAACGTCTTCCTTCTTAGCTGGTTTAGGAATATGCAGCACGACTCTTGCTTTCTTCATCTGTTTGTCCCCGTGAGCGAGCGCCGGGTGAACGTAATAATGAATGACGGCGCCTGGCTTGTTAGGGTCGGCCGATCCGAAATGAAGCTCGTGTTTGTTTTCGTCGAACTTACCGCCAACGGATGGGTCGCAGACGAACTTCATTGGTGGAAGTTGTAAAACCATCTTCCAGCAGATGAGCAGGCATTTCTCGAAGAAATCTAGCAAGGCTTTGTTGGTTGCCAGTGGATTCTCCGGTGGTATGTTGAGTTTGGTTTGCAACTGATGCTGAAGCAACTCCTTGAACACAAAAAGAGTAACAAAATTCAAATAGAACTCAATCCTAATTCATTCAACAACACTGATTCCTGAATCATTCCTTTTTAGAAAATCAACGATGAATATAAATTATGAAATGCCAAACTTCCTACATTTAAAAGTGAATCCAAGTGTACTTGTATTTATAATAATTACTATTTACGCTGCAGGAAATATTGGTATACATTGCTGATATTGCAAGCTTGTCTGTTTTACCTTTGCGATATCTTTGAAGTCGATGTCATCGCAAGATTTTTTCAGGTATTTCGCAATCTGCACTTTAAGATCTTCATTAAGTTCTGGATATGTCTGAAAACGTTAAGAAATGACAACTGCAAAGAATGTTTATCGGATAATCAAAATCTTAACTTGAACTTTAGCACGTCGGTTTACACCATTTTAGTCAATAACAATTCTTAAATTATATGTCTTGACTTCTTATAGTACAAATACACCCTGGAAACAGTACACCGTAAATACAGGGTGTAACATAACCCAGAATTCTGCCTCGGTAATTTTTCGAGGGTACATGAATTCTGCCTCGGTAGATTCGATTTTGCCTCGATATTTGTCGAGGGTACAACGAAATTCTGCTTCAGTACATTCAATTTCTCCCTCGGTAATTTTTCGAGGGTACCTCAATTCCGCCTCGGTAATCTTGATTTACCCTCGAAATCACCGAGGGTTTCGACCCTTATGCTACACCCTGAAATATGATAAATGTTTTTCTAAGCGAATATGATTCAATATGTTTTCTCTTTCAAAATATGTTATCGCTTAGACAAAGTAACTGCATAATTACCCGTTTTGCTGTGTGATGACCTGCATCCTCCGCTGGCATGCCCTCGGGTCGGTCCGGTCCAACGACTCCAATCGCCGCCCTAGCTTTGCTGAGCGTGTAGGGCTGAAGGGGACTGTTGAGCAGGTCTAAGAAGACGCCGTGTGTCGACGAATGCAGTTCTTTCATCATATCCAGGCATCCCTATATTAGATATGAATTTATAATTCAAGTAATCGTTTTCACACAATTATGATAAAAACACCTAGCATTAAACTTTTTAGAATTATTGTGAGAAAAATGCAACGAGTAGAAATTCACGCGACGAGTGTTCCTAATAAAAACGCTATCTTGCGTATAAGCGTTTCGAAAAAAAACTCATAGTATTGGTATTATCGAGACTAGTATACGACTGGCTCATTAATTTATTTTTCAATTGTTAGTCACACGGAAACGACAAAATACGAATGTTGTCTTACCAGCATGGCATCCGTGACGAAACAGCACATCTCAGCCTCTGCATCATCCTTTTCATTCTCTTCCGCCCAGTCATCCAAAGCGGACTTGGCTTCGAGCCACTCTTGCGAGCAGAACATGTGGAAGTCCTCCATGATTTTCATTGGTCGATTCTTGACGTTGATGTTCTCCAAGTCGGATTCGTCACGTGACATCTGCTGATTCATCATGGCCGACATGCTTAAAAAGAATGCGTTTTGAATCAATGTTACTAAAAACAAACCTTTATTTGTTTAAAAGTTAGAATAGTATAATAGCGCGTTTTATACTTATTTAGATCATTAATTAAACTTGCTATTTTAAAATCTTCTAGATATGTCTACCTTTTATAAAGTATCAACAGGGTAAAATGTTGATAGATCGGTGTAAAAGGGGGGAATAAATATTATCTGAAAAACGACGTCTTAATAATAACATGTTTTTGAATTACCTGTTCAAGAGAGCATCCTTGCTTTGTTTCAAATCATGTACCTCTTTCCTGAGTTGTGTGATTTCACTTTCACGTTCTCTTAGCTCATGGTCATAGCTTGCTTGTTTTTGGGCAAGTATTTCATTTACTTGTCGTTGGTATTTATCGTGCAGTTGCTTGTTCTTCGTTTCGAGTTGCCTGTTGGAATGGGCGAGGTCATCATTTTCCTTTTTCATTGTTGCAAAATGTTGTTTGTATGTCTCTCGTTTTTCCCGCAATTGCGCGATCTCATTTACTTTGGATGTGACCACCTCCTGATGCGTGGCTCGTAATTTCTCGATCTCAGCGCAATAATGCTGGACCTGTTGCTCTTTGAGAAGACAATCTTCTTTGATTCCATGGCATCGCTCTCTTGTATCACGCTTTGTTTCTTTGTTAGCGTGGTCGGGGTGTTTCGTGCGATGATCACGCTCATCCGGTTTTGCATGATCTCCACCCGTTGCCATTTCGCGCATTTCGACGTCACCAAATGCCACTTCCTTTTTGGGTGTTGGAAGCATGGTTTCATCGACAGGTGGAATTTCGTTTCCATCTACATCCCAGATGTAAAAGCAATTACTCGGTATCTCTATTTCAAACATCATTGTTTCGAACGATAATGTCCACACGAGTGCAAACTCGTATGCTTCTTGCATCCATTGCGTGCAAAATGGTATGCTTTCTTGGTTCATGACCATCCCAGTATCTTTTAATATTTTATCGAGTACGAGAAGCATTTTATGCGAAATCATAATCCAGTACCTCATAAAATAATCGTCGTCCCATATTTTACCTTCTCCCCGAGGAGGTAATTCTCCAGGAAAAATGACGTTATTCATCTTCCCCATCGCCACGATGTTTTGTTTATTCTTGCTTTTGAAGATGCAACCTCGACAGTTCTCCCGATAGTGCTGCGGATTAGTGCAGCATATATCTTCTACCGGACATTTATTTTTCGTGATTTCCCAGCGATTTTCTATGTTTTGATATTGTCCAGAAAATGTCATTAGGAAATTTTTCAACCAATTCGCTTCGTCTTGGATAGGGTGCCCTTTTTCTATCAAGCCATTTATTTGACCGATGATACTTTTTAGGGGCTTCATGAAACTTTTCATTCCTTTTAGTAAATCCGAACATGATTGCAAATATTCCTTTTGACCTTGAGCCGCCATGATTTAGCAATTTATTATCCCGTAATTGTAGATAAAAACAATTTAATCTTATATCGGCTTCCTATCCGAGCATTATCATGTTTTAATGAACGGAAGCGTCACTGTAATTTGTCTTATATATTCGGTGGGCGAGACGCGCTATTAATATCCTTTGCGCAGTTTCGCTTTCGCCTTTGACTTGTTCTACATTGTGCGCATGCTTGTATTGATTATTGCATTTAGAGTTTGCTTAGTTTGTATAATAGATCTAGATGTTTTATACAATGTATGTATTCAGTTGAATATAATAATGTTAGTATATATACCCGTTATTAGATAATTTACCATATATATGGTTATAGACTGTTATAGCTAGTCGAATACTTATCAAGGTCTAGCCTACTTGAAGCGATAAGGTTATGCATGTACATGTATGTTATGTGGTCTGTATCGGGCGAGGATCTACATTAAGAAAACCGTGTCCAGCTCACTATGTTGTATTTAGTTTAAATTGTATTAGCGCCTCATAGCCCCCTGCTGTCTCTCCCACCCCAAAGGCTCTATATTTTTCTTATTGGCGGCCCCCGATCCCAATATTCCGGTCCCCTCCCTGCGTATGGCGGCTCCTATCGAATCAAGAGGTAATCATAAAATATATCTCATTAATCTATATATGTGGGACGGTTGTAAAATGTCATGTGTCTGTTGTAAGAATATTCATGATTACGCGCGTTTGTGCTATAAAATAATAATTATCACATAATATTGATAAGGGATCTAACAAATACGCAGGCTATGATAACTCATCTAATTTTATAGTATTTGTCTTTGTTAAGATTAACATATATTAATATTTAGTGCCTGACCACATTGGAAGTTGTTTTCTTGTCTTTTTTTCTTCGAAATTCGTTACTTATAGGATCATTCCTTATGGAAGACTCTTAAAGCGACCAAAACGTTTTTTTGTTTCCCATAAGGAAAACATTGGAAGAAAGATTTGTTAGGGGAAAAACAAGACACAGGCTCCATTGTGGCCAGGCCCTTATAGATAACTGAAGGGTATTCTGTTGGTTATGCACACTATGTTGAAGTTTATCTTTAAAAAGAGCTATATGTTTTGGCTACATGTACTTACATGGTTGTTATTCATTTGTTCCATAACTGTGTGTTTTGTTTAAGTTTTGTGCGATTTAAAAAAAAGATACAACTTCTAAGTAACACATACATTTATTACATTAACGAAAAATTAAAATTATAAAAATATACAATTATACGACATCGTTATTGTGAATAGACAAAATGTTTTCCTAGTTTGGAATTTATTAGAAACATGAATATATATAAGGCAAAGCACTATCACTCTGTTAAACATTTTGTATCATTTTAATACCAACTATTCAAAAAAAACATAAAGGGCCCGGCTGTATTCGTCTCTTTTTTTTCAATTGTAAACCGTGAGCTTGATGAGTAAAAACTTGCTTTTTCTCATAAAAAGCAAGTTGTGTTTCAAAAAGCTTAATGTGCTTTTGAGTTAAGTGATACATTGCTTAAATACTCTAATTTAAGCAAACAAATTGGCAAGGCCCTAATTCATAAAAAATCTAAATGTTATAAATAAGAAATTATACATTGCATAAAATTGTCTTAAATATAATCACAAGGAAAAGTCTCACGGCTTGTCCACACAAATTCATTAAAAGGAATGTGAGATGTGCGATGAGCTCTACCGGAAATCGGACGTAAACTTGATATCTCAAGTGTTGCTCTATAGAGCACGCATATTGTTTTTTTCTCGATCTATCAACCGGCGACCGGTCATTCCGATTATTCATTTCGCTAATTAATATGCTTTTGTGTTTTTCTAGTATTTTCTTGATTCATTAGAATCTCATATTGAGATGCCCGTTTCCGTAATTATTTGAATGTCGTAGAGAGTAAGTAGTACCCGCGGCGCCGCTATCATAGAAACTTCTACTAGACACACTGGAAGCTGGACGGGTACTGCCGGATCTTGCGATGCTTCGGGCTGTGCCCGCGCTTTTGCTTCTCTTTGGTCTATCAACCGGCTCCCGGTCACTCCGACTTCTCATTTCCACCCCTGCTGCGACTATGACTCTCGCTTTTCGCATCAATTTATCTCCGTGAAACAGCGCCGGTTGTACGTAGTAATCAATGAGTGCCCCGGGGCGATTAGGGTCTCCGGATCCAAAATGAGGCTCGGCCTTTTCTTTATCGTAGGGCCGGTTGAGAAGTGATTTTGAGTCGAAACGCATGGGCGGTTGTTGGAGTATCATCTTCCAAGAGAGTGAGAGACAATACTGTATGAAATTGGTAATACTTTTGGACGTTCGTGGTAATTGGCGATAGTAGATATGTAATCGTTTTTCGAGACCCTGAAACAAATCATGAAAAGGCAGCTGTGAAACAGTGGATAAAGGTTATAAAAAAGAGTATTTAAAGACCTGCAAGATTCAACAAATTGCTTATTGGTTTGTTAAGAGTTTTACTAATATCTATACGCTATCCTCCGATTCATGTTAACAATTAATTAGCAGGATATAAATTTGAAGCAAACAATTATAAACAATGCAAATTTTATCTATTTTTTATTAGATATATATGTGTGCAAATCCCAATCATATAATCCTATCTCTATACAATCAATCGTTATTCTAATACCTGCGTCATTTCTTGAAACCGAGCCCTGTCGGCGTTTTCGCGAAGTGCTTTGGACAAAGATACTTCAAGATCTCTTCCCAAGGTAGAGCTTGCTTTGCCGACCTATATACAATCGATATGGATCCGTTCATTAGCTAAAGTGGTCACTATATGTATATATTTAGATTAACAAAATATTCACTTTTATATCTTAAGCACAAAAAGTGAAGAGCACCCCGAATATGTGGTATCTTCAAAATAAAAAGTGTACATTCAATATTAATACACAATTATCTTGACGTTATTGATAACATTTTTTGAACTAAACGACCATACGATTTTTGCATGAATCCAAATAACTAAATTTAATTTACCTTCAAATATGAATTCGATTTTAATTGAAAATATTATTGAACAATCCTCACAATTATGAAAAATAAAAAGTCGGTTACATATTAATTCACATACTGTTTACACTATTTTATTAAATCCATTTTTATGAATTTATAATAAAATACGTGTATGGCGCATATTGCGATTTAACTTACCTTTGTTTTGGTCGAGGAGGATGCACTGAAGGGGTCTTTCGTAATATCCTCAACCCTGTCTTTCACTTCATCGTAGGATTCATTCGCTTTTTCGTAGCATTTCTGAAAACATGCATAATTTATCAAAATGAAATAAATTCGAAACTTCAAATCAATTTTGTCAGATATTCATCCGTTAAATCAATTACTTGGGACATTTTGTGTTTTATATCCGAATGATTTAAATCATTTTCATTTTGGTGATCAGCATTTTGTTCACATTTCGAAAATCTTGAACGATGCATCTCATTGACATTTTTTCATTAAATGTGTAAAATGTATTGAGTTAGATTGTATATGCACACCAACACGTGTTGGTATGCATATACAATCTAAAAGTACAAATATAGAAATTGTTATCAAAATAGTCACTAAAAAACAATCAAAGGGCTCCGTGCAACAATGTGTTAAGTCAACTAAACATGTTTCGCTTAAATGTTTTGTAAAATGTCACATGAGTATAGATCCATGTTAAATACTTGAATAATGTTAGGAAATCAATGCGATCATGATTATATCACTTGTCAATCCTTATATAAATTACCAATCCAAAAACATTCAAAGCACTTTTTCTCAAAACGTCAATTTCAGACTTAACACATTGCTGCACGGAGCCCTTCAATTGTATTACAGGAGCATTTCTTGTTATGAAATAGATGAATTGAAGGGCTTAGTGCACAAACCTGTTTAGTGCAAATTTTGAGTTTTGAGAAAATTAGCTTTGAAGTTTCAAAACGAAACTATGTGTTAACGGGATCATTTGTGTATCAAATCGTTTCAAATCTAATATATGTATTATGATTAGGATTTCCAACAACTATATATAAAAATCAGACCAATTATAATTAATAATAAATTATTTTGTTAAGAAAATGGATAATTTCCATCTTAGAAGCCCGCTTAATGCAATAAACATGTTTTTATCTTTTCAACGCCAAAGTGAATAAACATGTCTTATCAAAAGACATATGTTCTATGTTATTCGTTTTAGTAATTATGAATATGTTCTTTTAGATTAGCTTGTTTTAAACCTGTTCACATACATATGTCTATTTCATTAAACATGTTTTGACATATTTGAACGAAGTTTTAAAACATGATATATCATAATAATGAAACTGTTGCAGTGCTTTTTTTTCAGAACTGATTGAGTCTTTATGCATATCAAATTGAAAACACCATCAACAAATAAATTTGGACTTTTAAAGTCATATTTTGACAAATTACTAAAAAAAAACACTAAATGCGTATTTATCCTAATAAAAATCAAAACTTATATATACGTTTGATGTGTTTACCTTAAATTACATTACATATCAAGTATGTCTTTCTAAACAAACTTGTTAAGAACGCCTTCGTCAGCAAGAGCACAAATCTGTTTTTCGTAAAAGACAGCTTTTGTGAAAAACAAATTTGATGAGCAAAATTTGGACAAACTCGTTTACTACGAAAGACATGTTTATATATATTTTTTATTGAAAAAAGGCGGATTAAACAGATTTGTGCACTGAGAAAAACAAGGTTTTAGTTCGATTTTGGTTGTTTTGCTTATATATTATGATAGAGGATGGTTTGGGGATCAATTTGGTACAATTTTTTGAAAAAAAAACATGTTTTTCGAACTAAACAGGTTTGTGCACTAAGCCCTTCAATTCATAGATAAACGAACGGGGGCCACCGAGGCACCCACTCTCAATCCGCGCTTGCGGAAATCAATCATTTTATAAAATGATTATGTATATGGAAATAACTTGAATTGATGCTCACTTCCATTATGTTGCAAAGCAGCTCACACCTCCCTTTCTCATCTAAACTGCCGTCTCTATCCAGCTTGTCCTTGGCATCCAACCATTGTTGACTGCAGAATATCTCATAGTCTTCCGAGATCTTCATCGGCCTCGCTTTCACATTGATGTTCTCCAGATCGCTTTCGTCTCGATTCAGCTGTCGGTTCATGCCACTGGATAACCTGAAGATGTCTTTGATGTTTTATGGAATGTTATCGTTAAGATGAAAATAAAAGTTTTTGCTGGTTATGCTGCCAACGGCAAGAAGAATTTCTGACACAGGTTTCGATGTCGATATAAAATATAGTTAACTGATTTCACTGGATTTACTTTATTTTATACCAATCTCAGCTTGCGTCGGAATTCCGCTGGCCGGTGGCGGCAGCATATTTTGAATAATTTTGTTATTTTATTTAAAAATAGGATTCACATGGTTAATACATAGAATAAAAAATGAAGAAAAGGAGGGGTATGCGCATAAAATATGTGTCTTGTAAAGACTTAATGACCATACGGTTATTGGTACATGTACATGAAATCAAAAATAAATATTGAATTGGTTTCATATTATAATTCATATTCTCTTTATATTTACATATATAAGTTATATTGTTCTTGAAATGAATAATAAATTGAATCATCAATACACGTTTTTTTATTGTTATTTTATCAAAACACAAGTTTATACTCACTGATCAAGTAATGCTGATTTATCTTTCTTCAATTCCCTGTTCTCCATTTGTAGTCTCCTATTCTCTTCTTCCATTTCCTTATTCTTAGACAACACTTGATCCAAAAGGTTATCCGCATACTCGACACTGGCGTATTCGGTTTTCGGACGCGCAGTTTTCGGACGGGTCTTTGTGGTGTGCTCCTTCGCTCTAACGACCGATACAGTTGCAGGGCGCTGGGAATGGTCGCGCTGTTGGTGTTGAAAATCAACCGTATGGGGATGGTTGAGGTGAGGTTTGGTGGTGGAACCGTTGCTCTTTATGTCCAGTTGGGTGATATATCGCTTTGTATCACCCGCCGGATCTGCTTTGGCTGGTTTTATGGGGCCATTTGTGTTCGCACTGGTGCGATTTGGGGCTCTGGAACTTTGTGGTGAGGCTGAGACATGGCTTGAAACCCATGACGTTTCAAGGCATGGACCGGATCGGTCGATAAAATAATTCGAATATTTGTTACACTCGTCCTGATAGTGACATGTACCGGGTGATGTATTGAAATATCCATGCTCAATGAACCTCCATAGCTCAGATAAATGTTTGAAGTACAAACACCACTGGCCACAAAACCTATTGATGGACGGTTCGTAGAATAGAATGTGCAGACAAAGCACTCCGTCTATTGCTTCCAACCAGGTTTCATCGAAGTTTGAGCTAGAACTAGTTGACAAAACCTGCAGTTTGCTGTATAAATCCGAGTCCTCTTTTCCTGTTGCCAATTTTGATTGTAGCCAATAATAGTCTTTCTTATATTTACACACATTGTGGGTCTTTAAATGTTCTTCTTTTCTACAGAATGGCTCTCTGGTTAGTTCTTTTAGTAGCTTATAATCTATTCTATGTTTGTTTGCATTCCAAAGTTCCCTCACTCTTTTTATGTGTCTGAGTGATTCGGGTCGTACATTGGTTTCAATGCTATATATATTTTGATTAAAGTATGAAAAAACGTTATCCACGCATTGGGACAGATTTCGAATAAACACTTCTTGTTCATATGCGTTATAACGAGACGAAAGCCGTAACTGCGAAGCCATGATATAGTGTAACTTTTAATCAAACTTCTTCGTCCATACTTACACTATATCACTATCCAACTGACGATATTGCATGTAAAATGTCTGTACGATTGAACGATTGACAGACTATTTGTTGTAGCAATATTGCCCATATACAACAAATATTGGATAAAAATATGCAGTAATGCGGTGGCTAAAAATAACTCGCACTTTCGTTATCGGGGCCATCGTTGTATTTTTCAGATAGCTAAATCAATGAGCGATCGTTTTTGACGTGATTTTTGTGCAATTAATAAATAATGCACTTGAATGGGATTGCATTGACATATAGCCTACCTTATATACATTATTAGAGTACGCCTGTATCAGATTAGGTTTGATATTCAATCCAATGTTGATCGAATGTAAAGATCCGGGTTATTATATTTCATTAAAAAAGAACACTTAATTTTATTTCAGAGTGGCTTGCGCGTTGTTCCATTTTCTGCGTCGTATCCCGAACATGCTCAGTTAAATCTCAACGAGACGTCGTGCCTTTTTCCAGAAGTCGATGAAACATAATGTTTCAAACACAGAACAAACGTTGCATCTTGCAAAACACCATGAATTGCATAAACAATTTTGATATTAGAATCACGTTAATTATGTTTATGGTCGTTAGAGAGTGCAATTCAATATACATGCGTTTTTACGGTTCGCCCCCACAGAAGCGAGCACGAAAGCTAGAATAAGAAAAAAACAAGATTGAAAGTTGAATTTTGAGAGTTCGTTCCAAGTCGTCATATTAATGAAAAGCAATTTGGTAATGAATATTGAAAATTACCTTCCTCTATGACGAAATCGTGCAGGGAGCGTTTTACTATTCAATACTTGCGCTTTCGTTTTTAATTTGGTATATTTGGTCATTTGTTAAGTGTAGAATGGTATCCGCCCGAAAAGTTTCCGCCGAAAGTGTTTCCACTAATAATGCTTCCAACGCTTTCAATATGGCCAAAAAGTGTCCACCCATAACATTTCCAAAATAGACATATGGCCAATTGTCCATTCAAAAACTTTCCAAAATGTCATTATTTATCTTTTACTTTTATTAACCAACTAAACTCAACAATGTCAACGCATTTCTTTTTCTTCAATAAACTTCTACTACTAAAATTGAAGAAAAAGAAATGCGTAGACATTGATGAGTTTAGTTGATTGATAAATGAATCAATGCAAAAGAAAATTAACAACATTTTGGAATGTTTTTGTAGGGACAATTTTTAGGCCATGTGTCTATATTGGAAATTGTTTTTAATATGTGGTTGTTTATCAGTTCGCTAATGTGTACCTATTACAAGCAATATTGGTTTGACTTTATCTCTTTGAGTGTCGCAGCGATAACAGAATGATTCGCAACACCCGGCCGCACCCATTATATATGCACATTGTAACACATAAAATGTAGAAAATGTTCAAGGTATATCAAATCAAATCCTTACATCATTTCATTTATATAATAACAAGACAATCGTGGATTGCATATCCCCAGCCCCGACTTTGGACCTCGTCACACGGGGAGCAGCACCTGGCCATACGGGAAGCTATTCCTCTTTTTTCATCTATACAAATTGTTTGCAATGTATTTCTTTTGCGAAATCGAAAAGGTGTCAAGATTTTAAAATTGCAACGTCTTTTTCTCCTAAAACGTAAGACAAAATCTCATAAGACAACCAAACGTAAGCATGTGATTATGTTACATGTAGTAACTATTGATGGCTTGCATGAAAAATTAAAACTAATTAAGTACATTTATTTTCACGTTTAGATATTGCCAAAATGGGTTCAATGAAGTTGTGATATCATTGGTAGTGTACATTATCCCGGCGTGGCCGAATGGATATAGTGGTTGACTCACGGCTTGAACGAGTGCAAAATAGCACTGACCAGACGGCGTGAGTTCAAGCCCACTACGGAGAGCACACATGTGGTCGACATTGTTTTCGCCTGATCAAAACTTTTACGGAAAACGACGAAGTCCAAAACTTCAAAAATCGCCAAAATAACATTTTTTCGAACTTTTCAAAAATAACTTTGCGAGGCACAGCTTTGGTATATATTCTATCCAGCTGTGGTATTTCATCCACCTACAGTAAACAGTGTCTGAGAAATCACCTGGACAAAACTATCGGGGAAAACGACAAAGTTAGAAATTTCGAAAAATCGCCAAAATTACATTTCTCGAAAATTTCCTTGCGAGGCACAACTTTGGTATATATTCTATCCAGCTGTGAAGTGTCATCCACCTACAGTGAACAGTAACTGAGATATCGCCTGGACAAACTCATCTGGACGGACAGACGGACAGACGGACAGACAGATAGACGGACGGACACGGTGCGTTTCTTTATACCCGCCCCAGCTAGGGAGGCGGGGGATAATAAAACCAATAATAGTAATCACATTATTTTTTGGGCGTTAATCATATTTGAGTCCCTCAGTTTTGATTTGAATATCTTTTTTTAATTATCTGAATCCTCAATGTACCATTACAGATCATTGAAGGGTATTCTTAGTATTTCGGCAGTCCAATGACTCCATCATACCTTTTTTTGAAATAGGCACTTGACAACGGTTTAAATATATTTATAATCCAATGTACATTTTCGGAGATGAATAGTTATGTATGGATATAGATATCAAATTCCGCCTTTTATTGAGAATAATTCGAGAGAATCGCATCTTTCATGAAAATAATCGATCAAATCCTCGTTTTGCGGCAGTATATTCTATGTGAACCAAATTTTGCTTTTTTTTGTTTATTTTGATTTCAAAATTATATTAGAATCAAACAATGCATTGACATAAAGTATTAGATTTCAGACACAGAAGATCAATAGGTACATAAACTATTTGAGAATGATATACAATTGCAAATATATATATATATATATGTGGCATACTAATAACATCACGATATATAGCCTGCCTCAGGAATTGCCTTATGGACGATAGATTCGATATATCAACTGTTACCTAATTACCGACATTCGGCAAGACAATATCTAAAAACTAAAAGTCCATGTAATTTGATTAATAGAATTTTACAGATAAATAATATTGATATTTAATGAATACTCTTCTTTAAATTTCAAATAATAGTATAAGGGCCTGACCACATTGGAAGATTTTTTTTTGCTGTTATTTCCTAACAAACATGTCTTCCAATGTATTCCATATGGGAAACTAAAAAAAGCAAAAAAGCTACCTAACACCTCGCTAGCAATTACTAGTCATAACATGTTTTTTGCTTAAACAAGTTCATGGGTAGGCCTATCACATTATTTTCTCAACATGGAAAATTAACGCAAAGAATTAATCGGCTCTCATAAGATTTCGAGTGAATCTATGAATCGGTAACCCTCTGTTTTATGTTACCATATTAAAATATCAATAGTTCCATAATCAAAGATCGTTATATATATATATATAAATAATTTTAAACTGCATTTAGGAATTAGTAACCTTTAATATACATTCTTGATTTTTGAGGTTGCATATATGATCAAAAACCCAGCATCACCGAAGAATGTTTATAACTATTTTGATTAAGAACATTTTATACTACACTCACCCTTGAAGTATATAATCTATTTGTGTGTTGCTGCTAAGAAAAAAACAATTTTACTTTCATTAACATCAACAGCGAAGGTGTACCTTGGTAATCATACTGATTACTTTGCTCTTACTACTACCGAGGCCTTTCTCACCATCGTTGGTCCAAGAAATAAACTTGGGTGAACATAGTATTCTATCTTTGCTTTCGACGATGATGGCTTTGCGGAATAAAAGTAAAGGACGGCTTTATTGTAATCGAAGTTTTCATCGAGTAAACTAGTTGAATCAAAGGTCATTCTTGGTTGCTGAAGGATCATTTTCCATGAAAGGGAGAGAACGGACGCTGTATACTTAATCAACTCCTCGGACGTTGCAATCGCCTTCGACAAATCTCTGTTATTTTTCAGCAAATCCTTTAGATATAAATAAAAACACATTTTATGTTGGGCAACATAAACCACTTCTAATAGATAGAGGTTTGATACAATAAAACAACTATTTTTCATCATTTTGTCATGTGAATGGAAATGTTAATACCGGCCAGTCATACAACGAAAATGTTTGCAGCGCTTAGCTGCCGTTAATACTATACTGTGACAATAAAATGAATATTGTCCAAAGTACTCGTTTACATAGCATGTATTATTGCTCTTAATTGTTCATTTATTACAAAGAAGGCACAAAAGAAATCTTGTTCAATATAATCAATCATATTGGTGTTGTCGATCATAATTGATTGATCAATACAGACTAAAATAAAGACATACCTGTGCCTTAGACACTCTTTCAAAATTGACGGAGCTACTTCTTGCTAGGAGTTCTTGTGACATTTTCTCAAACAACCTGTCTCCATTACCCTTTACCAATAAAATGCGTGTTTAATGATTATGTATTTTAGTAATAAATGAAAACTTATATAGCGCTTGATTTATGTTCATTTCTGATATAATGAGCTGCAGTCCTTTACTGTTTATCAATGACGTATATTTGAGGCCTGATATAATTCAAATATTCTCATGCATATATTCACTCACTTTGCTGGCAAATCTAGACGAGTACAGTCCATAGGAAAAGGGATTTTCCAGCATCTGTAATATCCTTTTCTCAAGCAATTGGTATTTCTTTGAAGCCTCTTCGTAGCTTTGCTGGGAAACGTAACATGAATTGAATGATGGGTCGCATTCTCATTGTATCTACTTTTGTGTCATTTCTAGTGTTTTTATTAATGGCATTAATATTTTAAAAGTGATAGGGCTACATTAAGATTTTACATTCCAATACACAATTACAAAAATACTTACATTAAGGATATCCAGAAGCAATCCGCAATGCTGCTTTTCAGGTTGACCTTGGGCGAGTTCATCAAGCTTACTTTTTGCTTCCATCCACTGGTGAGCGCATATAAGATCAAACTGTTCCACCAATTTGATTGGACGGTCTTTAAAATTGATATTTTCAATGTGGCATGCTTCTTTGGTGCCCGTCCCCATCATAGACATCCTTTGAATATACCATTTTAAGTGCTGATATAAATTTGTTGATCATGCGTTAGTGTAAGACATATATTATCTATTCATAATAACTATATATATAACATTATATTCCATAGCCCTTAGACAATTAGAATATGATGTTTCATATTCTAGCGGTCCTTTATAGCCTATTGCTAATTTTTAATGAGTAAAAGTAAGTGATGGAAACTTTGTTTGATGTACGTTTAGCAAGTGTTTGATAAGTTATTCCATAATAAACAAATATTTTAGGCAGCTTGATTTTTGACACGCAGTATTCCTGAATTATTGCAACATATTTGTCATAGTTTATAAAATATGTTTTTGTGATAACCGATGAGATGTTTTAATGATTCATAACATTTCTCTTAAAATAATGATTTACCGTCGCAAAAGTTCGTCTTTTTCACTTTCTAATGCTGTGATCCTATTTGTGGATTGTTCATGTTCAGAGGACAGCTTTTGAACAAGTTCGGTCCTTTGCTCCAAGGCCTCCTGACATTCAATCAGAGTTTGATCAGATGTCTTCAAACTGAAAATAAGCACGCGATACAATTGTTTGATAAATCTTACCTTATATAGCAAGGATATTTAAATAACAAAATGCACATACAAGTTAAGCAAGTATGTGATAAGCTGACTAAATTATTCAAAAATAAACAAACATTTTAAGCTGTTTGAATTGGATGTAAAGTACATAATTATGTTGCTTTAAGCGATGACAAATAATTTCTAATAATTACCAATTAAGTCTTTTATTTGTAAACCATAAGACTCCAAACATCTTTGCCAGCAAAACGTTGCTAGCAAACTCTTCAACTCTTCACCATTATTCATTATTATTATCATTATTATTAATGTACTAGCCCCAAAGAAAGTTCACAAAAAATGTCGACTCTATATTCCTAATTTTCAACCTTGACTCTCACCAAACCTAATTCATTGTGTTTGTATAATTGATTGTATGAGCCTTATTTCTAAGACTAAAACAAATAAGAAATGTTCATATTATGTCTATCCTGTGAAATGCCAGAAAGAAAGATATCTCAATAAAATAGATATTTCACAGAAATAATTTGCGGGATTCTCCAGATACCAGATGCAATAATTTGAGAACAAGCCAATTTTCAACCTTTTATACTTTCGGGTTTTGAATGTTTTTTTTTCTACAGAATCGTTTTGCACTGTTTATAATGTGAAATACATATATGTGAAACTAGTCGAAGGTTTAAAACAACACATCGAGCAATTATGATATAAAAGGTCATATAAGATTCAAATACATATGAAGGCAGGATTCGATCGAAAGTTCGGAAACAAACCGAGTGGTCAGGCTTTAAGCACATATCTTTTCTTAGTTCCAAAATTAAAGGTTAAAACCAACTTTGGAGGATAAAACGCTTGGTTGAACCATGGTTATCATACTTACAGAATATAATGCATATTAAACAGATAGGAATAAATGACATCATTCTATTTTCAATAACTGTTATACATAAATATATCCTGTAATAAGTTACATTAAGATAAATTTGCGTTAATGGATATTTCAGCAAAACACTCACTGATCAAGTAATGTTGATTTATCCTTCTTCAATTCCTCATTCTCCTTTTGTAGTCTCATATTTTCCTCTTCCATTTCCTTGTTCTTAGTCAACACCTGATCCCAAAGGCCATCTTCATATTCGGCACTAGCGTAGTCGGTCTTCGGACGCACGGATTTTGGACGTGATATTGTCATGTTCTCTTTCGGTCTAACAGCGAAGGCAGCAGCCGGGAGCTGGGAATAGTCGCGAGGTTGGTGTTGAGAATCACCCGTATGGTTGTGCTCACGGTGAAGTTTGGTGGCGGAACCGCTACTCTTTATGTCCAGTTGGGTGATATGCCGCTTTTTATCACCCGCCGGATCTGCTTGGGCTATTTTAATGGGGCGATTTGTGTTCGGACTGGGGCGATTTGGGGCTCTGGAACTTTGTGGTGAGGCTGAGACATGGCTTGAAATCCGTGACATTTCAAGACATGGACCGGATCGGTCGATAAAATAATTCGAAAACTTGTTACAAACTTCCTGATAGTGACAATTACCGGGCAATGTATTGAAATATCCATGTTCAATGTACCTCCAGAGCTCAGATAAATATTCGAAGTAAAAACACCACTGTTCACAAAACTTGTTAATGGACGTTTCGTGGAATATAGTGTGCAGACAGAGCACTCCGTCGATTGCTACCAACCAGGTACTATCGAAATTTGAACTAGAAATAGTTGATAAAACCTGCAGTTTGCTGTTTAGATCCAAGTCCTCTTTTTCAGTAGCTAATTTAGATTGTAGCCAATAATAGTCTTTTTTATATTTACATACACTGTGGGTCTTGATGTGTTCTTCTTTTCTACAGAATGGTTCTCTGGCAAGTTCTTTTTGTAGCTTATAATATATTCTATGTTTGTTTGTGTTCCAAAGTTCCCTCACCTTTTTTATATGTCTGAGTGATTCGGGTCTTACATTGGTTTCAATGCTATGTCTGTTTTGATTAAAGTATGAAAAAACGTTATCCACGCATTTAGACAGATTTCGAATAAATACTTCTTGTTCATATGCGTTATTACGAGACGAAAGCCGTAACTGCGAAGCCATGATATAGTGTAACTCTTAATCAAACTTCTTTGTCCATACTTACACTATATCACTATCCAACTGACGATATTGCATGTAAAATGTTTGTACGATTAAACGATTGGCATACCATTTGTTGTAGCAATATTGGCCATAAACAACAAATATTGAATAAAAATATGCAGTAATGCGGTGGCTATAAATAACTTACACTTTCGTTATCGGGACCGTCGTTGTATTTTTCAGATAGCTAAATCAATGAGCGATCGTTATAGACGTGATTTTGTGCAATTGATGAATAATGCACTTTAATGCGATTGAATTGACAAAGACTCTATAGCCTACCTTATATACATTACTAGAGTACGCCTGTATAAGATGAGGTCTGATATTCAATCCAATATAAAGATCCGGGTAAAATATCTCATTGAAAAAAAAACACTTTATTTATTTCAGAGTGTCTAGCGCGTGGTTCCTTTTTCTGCGCAAGCTTTTCTGACGTTAGACTAAGCCGTATCCCGAACAGTTTGCTCAGTTAAGTCTTAACGAGACGACGTGTCTTTTTCCAGACGTCGATGAAGCATAATGCTTCAAACACCTAACTAATGTCACACCTGGGAAAAACCCATGGATTGCACATACAATGTTCGTATTAGAATTACGTTAAGTAAGTGTATAGTCGTTAAAGAGTGCAATTCAATATGCATGCCCAATTGGCAAACATCCCCAAGGGCGTCCTGACCACGTAGTTTTAGATCCCGACGCCCGCGACGCAAATAGAACGTCGCTACGATGTATACTATACTCACATACGTCTTGAGACGCGAGGCCGCGGGTGTCGTCAGGCCTTCTCCTGGTGTCACTGCTGGTTTCGGGGAATTCTGAAGGCGACCAGCTTCACCAGGCTCCCCAGTAAGGCTTCTCCTCACCCACCCGCGGCCGGCTTGGTACGAGCTCCTATTTCACCGATTGATGTTGTAATTCTTCACGCAGCTTCATATGAAGCTGCCCCATGATGTTTTTTCAAGGCCAGTCTTTTTCGTTTGCCCACGGCACATCGTGTGTTTTGAGCCCACACGACCAGTAGTTGTCACCGTATACTGCTTCTACTATCACATCACACTTCAGCAGCTCCCTGCGGTACTCTGGTACACATTATGCTTTGGCTCTTATTATGGCACTCATGACCTCTAGTTTTTCTTCATCCCAACTAGCCTCAGTCAACACTTGTTTCGCTAGTTTCTTGGCTCCACATGCA